>OY740776.1:51116716-51231814 GCA_963513935.1 Aphrophora alni | reverse complement strand
GATTAAAATATCTGGTTGAACGACAAGCCTACTGATTGCCAAAATACAGTAGAGGCTCTCTGGGCATGATCAAAATATCTAGTTGAACGACAAAACTACTGACTGCCAAAATACAGTAGAGGCTCTCTGGGCATGATCAAAATATCTAGTTGAACGACAAGCCAACTGACTGCCAAAATACAGTAGAGGCTCTCTGGGCATGATCAGAATATCAGGTTGAACGACAAGCCTACTGATTGCCAAAATACAGTAGAGGCTCTCTGGGCATGATCAAAACATCTGGTTGAACGACAAGCCTACTGACTTGTTCCGCTGATTTCAATAAAATTTTAATGAAACGACAGTATAACGACTTGTGCAAATTACAAGTAAAAAAGGTGTAAGATTTGGTATCGATGAGAACAATTATTAATAAACATTTGTTTTGTTATTTGTAATCGTTTATGAGAATTTGTTGTTTCAACTCTTCAAAAAAAATGTTAGTTTTAATCATTTCTGGTTTCATCAAAGAGATGCCTCTTTTTAAATCATCATACCTCGATAATTATTCATCTGAATAATGTAAAACTTGTATTAAATCAAGTAAATTGTCCACAATATAATGTAGTTACTTAAAATTAAAAATATCTCTTATATTTGCTAGAAAGTATTTGCTACAAACAAAAATGAATTTCTGCCTTTTTATTAAAGACTCAATTTTCATCAAACACGATTTTACTTTGAAAACCCGTTTAGGTTACAAGCGAAGCAAGTCCTATTGTAAAATATGAAGTCCATGTTTATAAACTTTGTTATCAATAGCCTGTATAAAAACACTACAGTGTACTTGATTCTGCGAAGTCAGCTTTAAATTGCAAATTATGCAAAAAGTAAATTAGGTTCCCCGACTCGAGCAACAGTTTGTCTATTGCTTAAAGTCCTCCCTCACCCTTATACCGTTATGCAGCTTGTTGCTGCTCCCTCTTAACAAGGGGAGTTTTTGTTGATGAGAATAATCCTTTCCGTTGACACAACAAGTTGCTACAGATATTAATGGAATTTAAATATGTTTCTTTTATAGACTGGGAAAACTACTGTAAAAGATTCTGTTTTTTAGAAATTTTGTATATCATATGTGAATTCATAAGTTTTATTAAATTTGGAAACAAACTTATGGGATTGGTTATAGTAATTACCCAGCCCCAACACGGGCCTCGAAGCTGTATCTGAAGAAACCCCCACATCATGTCTGTGGCTCGTCCCTGGATATTCTAACTATATCAATATCACGATTTCGAGTCATGTTTTGAAATTTCAATTTCGACAATAATTTCGATATTTATCATTGTAAGATTGGTAATATTATATGCAGAAATCTGTAATGTGTAATTCAAATAACATGTGAGGTATGAAAAAAACCTGTTCAAAAATTGATGCTATTTTGATAATTTCATTTATATTTTTTTCAGAATTTCCATAGGGTCTGTACAGTCCCTTATACCAGATATTATATTCCTATCTTTATTTTTGTGCAGATGTTGAGATACTTACATAAGGCGTGTTAAAAAATCCCTCTTTGTTATTCCGAAGTGATGAAACGTAAAAAGCAATCAACATTTTTTATGTTTACCGAACTTACACAATAATTGCTAAGTAACAATAACCAAAAAACCATATTTGTCCCTTCTTTCCAAAACATAACTGTATAAAGTAATAGAGATAAAGTTTTGAAAGGATCTAAAATTAACTGAAAGAAATTTACTTTCAGTTCTTTTTGAAATGCTGATCAATCAATATTCGTGATTTAAAAGTTATAAAGATTCATAAACACTAGATATTTTTTTAAGGTTAAGTGCAATAAATTATGCAAAAATATTGCACAAACTTTTTCCCTCAGGCATAAGTTACTATTAACCAATCGGAAGTTGTTTGTAATAAAAGTAGAAAAACAAACACAATAAAACATTATTATAAATTATTACTAATTATTTATTTTTCACAAACGTCTGTCTGTTTGTGACCAATAAAACAAAACCATAGAAGTTGACGGTGTTGCTAGACATACCAAAACAAAGACAAATTAATATAAATTGAAACGCTTAACAGAACATAATATGTGAATTGACAATCAACATTAGACTGCGTAAATTGTTACACAAACATACAACCAAAGATCTATATTGCCAAAACGTTACAATGAAGGCAGTATCTTTTGGTCATCATATTTCACCAAAATTCTGTAAATTATCTAACAAAAATTTTAAAAATCCACAACATCTTAAACATTTTTCATAATACAGTACATGTTTCAAAATCGGCTCTACAGAAAATCAATTTGTAAAGCGATGGTCACCGAAAGAATTTTCGTTTTTTAAAAATAAGAGTGGTTAAAACAATCGTTCAATTTGTAATGAAGATTAATATCCCAAATCCGTAAGTAAAGAATAACGACTCAGAAATATTTGGTCTAACATAAGATAAACCTTGACTGATACATTAATAGCTCGAGTTTAACCTTTACGATTATTACTGTCGATTTCATGGCACAAGTGAAGCTAGTTTGAGTTATGTTAATATGGTCAGGTTAGGTTATGTTTGTTAGGTTGTGTTATGTTATGTTAGGTTAAGTTATGTTAGGTTAGATTAGTTTAAACCCTTATTTAAAAGTATAATAATTTGTTCAAAGAAAGCGTCTAAGGTTTATGGTTACTTTTTCATTGACAGCTACATAATTGACATTTTATTGGTCGTATAGTTTTGATTTTAATTTTGGGATGGATAAGTGAGAAAGTTTGGGCAATGTTATTACCGTATTTATTTACGTCGGTATCTCTCTTCTTTTGCTAGGCATCAGTGTTTGTATTAAACTAAATAAAGTGAGGGGTTCCTTTCACGTGTTACCAGGGGACTTAAATTTAAGAAAAGGCGGAACCAAAATGGTAACAATGTTTGAAAAAGAAAAGTAAAAAAAGACAAAGACAAATTTAGTAATTAACAAGGCTCAAGTTTATTGAAACAAAAGAAATTTCGACGTTTCAGATTTTATCATTTACAACTGAGAAAGACATCCTGAGACAAATCATCAATTAAAACTTATGATTAACAATATTATAATTGATATAAGTTATACGCCCTTAATGTAACATGTAATAATTTAAATAAAAAAAAAATTAATCAATAGATTCTGAAGATTTATCCCCCCTTTTAGTTTATATATATTTATAGTTACAAAATTTAACAAAAAGACAATGAGCACAGCTTAATAATTAACAGGATTATAATTAATCCAAAAAAAGATTATACGCCCTTAAATGTAAAAATTACAAAATAAAAAAAAAGATGAAAAGATACTGATATTTATTCCCCCTTCTTTTACTTTATGAAATGGTAGTTTTTTTTTTTTTTAACATTTACAGAATTTAACAATAAAAAAAAAATTATAAATGAGTTTGATGTTTTAAATTCAAAAATTCATATCAATAGTAATCAGGTTCATCACTAGACTAAAAATTACATAATATTACTTGTTTGATAAATTTCTTAAGTGCTATATTGGCCAATAAATTTATATATTTTAAAATACAAGAATTTATTATAAAAAAAAAAATATAAATTTTGAATATTGAAATTTTTAATTGACGTCAATTGTATTAATTTAGAAAATAACCTCTTGGAGGTTGTTAGGACCGAAAGTTTGCATGCAGGCTCCACCCAAGGATTTGTTATATAATTTACGAATAACTAAACAAGTCTACATCTAAAGATAGCTTTAAGAAACACATATACGCCGAAGCAATTTAGGCACATATACAATATGAGTTTAGTTAAAGTTCTGTAAAGTCAGTTTTTTTATTAACATCACTTTTGTGCACATGAAACTCTGAAGGTATGTTGAACAAAACGTGTTTTGCAAACAGGACGAAACATGTTTAGATCTTTAGCTGGTCTATGCAATATGAGGCAAGAATTGCTGGGTTTCTTCTACCAGCGTATTAGCTATGGCAAAAAAAAACACGTTTTTTAGCGTCTGTGCAAAATCAGACATGTTGTAGCATTAATGTTCTTTACTGAAGAAAATATCTGGTTATTTGTCAAAATTAAAGAAAATTAATTGCATCACAGAAATTCGTTATGATTGTAATTAAAAGCTTCTTATATGACTATAAATCTATTTATATATATATTTAGTTTTGTTTAAAACAAAGCTTGTATAAGACTTGTAAAAATCTGCAAAAGTCTGTAAAACGAAATTTTCTGATTTAGAAGAGATTTCTCTAATTGTTTTATATTTGACATGTTCAATAAGATATTTTGATCATTTAATGTTCAACATTAGTTTGCACCTATTTCACATAATTGTTCAAAACTTAAAATGTGCCTTTGCAAGGTTTTGTAAAGTATGTTTTAAGAAAAGTAAATTTTTATAATCATTCAGTTTCAAAAGAACATTGAATATTAAATAAAACATGAAATACATATTTTAAAGAATACATGATAATTAACAAATTATTTTAAAGCATTAACAAAATTTAAGATATGATAAAATCTGTAAAGCTGAATACCTGGAAAATCCTGTCGCAGTTCACGTGAGCTTGTGCCGTGAAAAATAATAATTTATTTAACATTTTTAAAAAAAACTAAAGCGCACAAAACTGTAAATTAGCACATCGTTTAGAAACTGAGATGTAATTTTGAGAAGAAAAAAAAAAAAATGTCTGACGGAGCTTATAATAGAATGTAGAACATCGTGAGTAATTTCAGAATGGACTGGCAACGGGTATTAGAACAGCTAGGCTGGCCAGCCGTTGTACTTTGTACTTAGATGTCATGCGATGCTTAGTTTTGGAGAAGGTCGCCAGGTGCCAGCATCTGTCAAGGGACGGAAGTTGAATATGTGGAAGACGAGTGAATGAATTTATTTTGCAGGTGTAATTTGAATTAGGATGTTACACACGGAGGAGATGTTTTAATGAAGAGCCTTTGATGGAGTCTAATCCTCTTTCATTCAAGAATTAGGTCAGCAAGTCAACGTATCTCCAACCTATCTTATTATGCTGCAGTAAAACATGTTGATTAATTACAAGAACTTGTATAAAGTGATTAGTGTTTTTTGTAACGGTTTCCAGAAGTAATTGAAATGTTATTGTTTGTATTAAATACTGCCTCATTTAGACATTGGTAAAGTTTATACAATTAATTGTAAACAGTTATCTAGTGATCAATATTTAATGAACGATTTCAATTGACACAACACGAAAATATAAAACAATACGATGTTTCAATGACAAGCTGTCATCATTAGTTCTAACACACAATATCGCTTTTAATAATGTCACAAGCAGCTTGAAATGTTAAATTGTTGGTTTATAGAAAGTTAGAAAGGAGTAGGACGTATTGTAGTAGACAATGTCGATTTAAACGTAACAAGACCTCGGATTTCGGTAATTTAAACTGAAACACAAGTGCTAGTTTAAGGGGAATATATTTTTTTTATCTAATAATAATTCATTAGAAACAATTACACTGTTATTTTGTATGAGGAATGTTCATCCTGAGACGATTATGAAGTTTATATTTTGAACAACTTTAATTTCCGCAACAGGAAAACGACGTTTCGATGACAGGGAGTGGAGTTTCTTTTAAGAACGTGGCAGCGCTCTAACCTGTCAAAACTAAACAAATTTCTACTTCGATTCAATCAAGAGCCATAATTAGATCTGTTGTTTTTATTAAGTACGTTAGAATGGTTACTTATTTAAATTGAGACATATTATTATCGTTTTATGAAACAGTTTAAGGTGCCATTTCTAGTAAAGGAACAATAAATTCTTCTTTTTTCAGATTTTGCTTACGTTATAATGAAAAAGAGATAACAAAAAATGTGTGACGCTTAAATTTACAACATACTGAGCCCCTACAACCCAGTCCATCACATGAATCCTAATAGTCCACTAACTACTTATTCAGTCTGACGCCAGCAGAAGGATAAAAGACTCATGAAGCCAAAGTTGATAGCCGACATGATTCCCGTACCTTTATAGTTCCACATTTTGTTGCCTATACTAGTATAGACTTGTCTTGTAGTTTAGTCCATGCGGTTCACAAGTTAGTTGTGTTGCTGCACAGTCGACAGATTTGGTTTTAGTGGAAGAGAACCAGTTTGGTTTTGTGTTCCCTCAATTGGAGATATCCTATTATAAATCCATTTTGATTTTTAACAATATATTTTATTTGAGTCTTTAGAAAATTAGATGTTGACGATTTAAAAAAAAAATTGTAATTTGTTTTTAGTTTCATTACCCAGATGTAAATAAATCGGACCTCTAGTTTTGATCGAAAGCCTTACACAGAAAGACATGTTTAAAAAGAAAAACTCTTTTTTTGTCAAAGAGTGATCTTAAAGCGGATATATCTTCAAAACCTAAACGTAGATTTCTGACTCATCAAATAACTTTCTCTAAAGACTATATATTTATTTTCTTGTTACATAAGACAAAAAACCTCCCGTTCATTATTTCCTTAGAAAAAAGGATAAAAAGAAGATAAAATAAAGACACTTATCTCTCGAATACTCTAATAGTGTCAAGGTCAGAAGGGTTGGTCAAGAGACGTCTGATGGAATATAGTAATCTTACCCAAGAATAAGTAATATAGACGTAGGACCTCATCCATACTTACTATAAGTATATCCCCTGAGAGAAACCCACAACTATACTGTTGTTACATAAAGTGTAATCTGTCATTATCTTCTGTTCTATACAGCTTACCTTACTTCAAAACTTGAACAACAAACATTTTAATAAACAAAAGAAATATTTTCTTTTCCAAACAATACAAATGAAATGTAAATATTTTGTGATTACCTTGCGGATGCCTTCAGGCTTGCAGCTTATTTGAAGAGAACTGTTGTCTGACTTTTCTTATTTGTATAGAAATGAAACCAACCCAAGGTTGGAAATAGTTTTGAATTTTTGTGTCTTGCATTGTTCATTCATTGCCTCCTCAAACAAGCAAATCTCTCAAGATATGAAATCTTAATATTTTTTGTTGCTTCAAATTATTATTTTCTCGTAGTTGCTGTGAATATACTGAGAATATAAATAAGCCCTGATACATCTGGCTACAATATCAACAGGACGGCTGCCTATCTTACACCCATTTAAAAGTGATCAATTATATATTTTATTGTTGTGACATATCATAAGAAAAATAATGACATCTAGAGAAATTTCTCATAGGGATCCAATTCTAAGATACCCCCAATACAAACACGAGGTCAAAATTAAAATTTTACCCCTAAAGAGTGACAAAACTTTATAATAGATAGAATAGAAGTTATTAAACTGTAGTTAGGTTCAAAAAAATATGCAGATAAAATGTTTATATATATAGTGTTTTAGAGCCCTTACACATGTAATTTTTGTTCAAAGAATATTTTTGGCTAATGTAAATTTGGTATTGGGGATGGTTGTGGACGAAAGTTTGTGCAATGTTCTGGCAATTTATTTTTCTACACTCATATCTTTCAAAACATTGTCGTGTAGTCTAATACGTCTTACAGTATTTGCAATACTAATAACTATCTTGCCTTATACAATGTATAAAGATAATCTTTTATCACATCAAAGGTTTGCTAAGATCTGTCTTGACCTTCATTCTTTGCCTTCTATTAGGGATTAAAAGGAACAACATATTTCTTCCGATTTCATGTGATATAGCTTGTTTCTAAAAGTACATTACAACTTTACTGCAAATTTAAGGAGATGATTTTCACATGCTTCATAAATTTCATGTGGATTTTAGCTACACAAGATTCAGTAGTTGAAAGAATAAACCTTGCTACTGATGTGAAATGTCGACTCATTGCTAAAAAATACGTTGCCCAGCAAGGAGTCTTCGTTTCCAATCGATTCAACGTCGTGTTAAATCCAGTCGACACAGTAACTGATGAAAGTTGTAGTAAATAATGAAAGTTGACATAGTAAATGATGAAAGTTGACGTAGTAAATGATAAAAATTGACGTAGTAAATAATGAAAGTTGACATAGTAAATAATGAAAGTTGACGTAGTAAATGATGAAATTTGACGTAGTAAATTATGAAAGTTGACATAGTAAATGATGAAAGTTGACATAGTAAATGATGAAAGTTGACGTAGTAAATGATGAAAGTTGACATATTAAATGATGAAAGTTGACGTAGTAAATGATGAAAGTTGACATAGTAAATGATGAAAGTTGACGTAGTAAATGATGAAAGTTGACATAGTAAGTGATGAAAGTTGTAGTAAATATTGAGAGTTGACATAGTAGCTGATGAAAGTTGACGTAGTAAATGATGAAAGTTGACGTAGTAAATGATGAAAGTTTACGTAGTAAATGATGAAAGTTGACATAGTAAATGATGAAAGTTCACGTAGTCAATGGTGAAAGTTGACATAGTAAATGATGAAAGTTGACGTAGTAAATGATGAAAGTTGACGTAGTAAATGATGAAAGTTGACATAGTGAATGATGAAAGTTGACCTAGTAATTGATGAAAGTTGACGTAGTAAATGCTGAAAGTTGTCATAGTTAAGGATGAAAGTAGGCATAGTAAATGCTGAAAGTTGACATAGTAAATGATGAAAGTTCACGTAGTCAATGATGAAAGTTGACATAGTAAATGATGAAAGTTGACATAGTAGCTGATGAAAGTTGACGTAGTAAATGATGAAATTTGTCATAGTAAATGATGAAAGTTGACGTAGTAAATAATGAAAGTTGACATAGTAAATGATGATAGTTGACGTAGTTAATGATGAAAGTTTTAAAGTAAATGATGAGATTTTCATTGTAAATTATGAAAGTTATCATAATAAATAATGAAATTCACCATATTAAATGATGAAAGTTACCAATAGAAAAGATGGTCTCAACGAAATCTGATCTGAATGAAACATTGTAATAAATTTGAAAAAACCAATCTATTAAGAAGTTCTAAATCAGAAGTGTGAAAAGGTCCAATCCTTTTTTAAACTATTGTTGAAACATAACTATTAAATTAATTGTTTTCTGGTAGCTAAAATGATTCTGTCGTCAATTACTAATTGAGAGTGGCATTAAGGTCATGGCTTCGAATCCCGCTAGGGATATAAGTTTTTGTTTTGCAATTTAGTTCTCTCCAACCTGCTACAAGGAGTGAGGTTACGTACGGCATTGTTTAGAATTATATTGTACAATAAATACTCACTTTGAAAATTAATTATAAAGGGAACAAAAAATAATTTTAGCTCAGATCAATATTAACTTAGAGCAGTGACAACGGTACATTTATGTGTTATGATGTGAGTAAGCCTTGAGATTTAACCAAAATATGTCAACTTACAAAATTTAAACTAAATTCATTTGATATTAGCTCGTATTAACGGGAAAGGCAAGAGAAATGAAATGCGTCCGGTCCTACCATCTAAACCCCTCTAACAATATTAACTGCACAAATGCTAATAAAAGTGCAAAGTATAAGAACGAAACTGCACCCATCAATTTGTATAATATACTACTCAATATATATCTTTGTAAATACAAACTTCTCTCTGTTTCTAAATTGCACACTTAAACAAAGACTTCTTCTTGGCAGTGTCCGTTACAACTTGATTTATGGTTTCTTTGCAAGATACGGCAGTTTTCCTTTTTTGTTAATGGGTTTTCTTCGTCTCTTTCTTTAAAAACATGTTTATTAGTACTTAGTACATGGTACTAAGTAACCCTGACATGGAAGTAACTTTCACAAGTACTAAAATGTTGATAATGAATTGTACAAACAAATCGTCGCTAAATAAATAAATATGAACCATGAAGTTTATATAAATAAATGTGAACCATGAAGTTTATATAAGTAAATATGAACCACGAAATTTATATAAATAAATATGAAACATGAAGTTTATATAAATAAATAAGAACCATGAAATTTATATAAATAAATTAGAAACATTAAGTTTATATAAATAATTATGAACCATGAAGTTTATATAAATAAATATAAAACATGAAGTTTATATAAAGAAATATGAACCATGAAATTTATATAAATAAATTAGAAACATGAAGTTTATATAAATAAATATGAAACGTGAAGTTTATATAAATAAATATGAACCATGAAGTTTATATAAATAAATTAGAAACATAAATTTTATATAAATAAATATTAAATGTGAAGTTTAAATAAATAAATATGAATCATGAAGTTTATATAAATAAATTAGAAACATTAAGTTTATATAAATAAATATGAAACTTGAAGTTTATATAAATAAATATGAACCAGGAAGTTTATATAAATAAATTAGAAACATGAAGTTTATATAAATAAATATGAAACATGAAGTTTATAATTTAAATAAATATGAACCATGTAGTTTTTTTTTTTAAACTGGTTGAGTAATAAACGTATTTTATTCAAATTAAACTTTCAATGAGAACAGTCAAGGTTTATTTTATGTTTTGTCAATTATTCCTAACCCGTACAATTTTTTCTCGCGTCTTTGGTTCATTGATGTTCACATTTCAATAAAATTTACAATAAATCAAAACAGCTCAGTAACCAATTTCTATACCTTATGTTTGGGTTCTTAGAGGCTGTACTTGAGGAAATATTTAGTTGGAGTTGATATCAAGAAACTCTTATATTTGTGTATTTATCTTATGAAAACTATTTCTTAATTGTGAGTTATAGAAAAAAATGTCCCGAGATATGTAAAAACATACAACATTTTATTAAACTCTGTTCAAGCTTTTGGATTGTAAAACACAGCATACACGCTAGACAACATTCCAATATAAATTGTTTTGGATTGTAAGCCACAGCATACACGCTAGACAACATTCAACAGTTACTTGTTTTGGATTGTAAGGCACAGCACACACGCTAGACAACATTCCAATATAAATTGTTTTGGATTGTAAGGCACAGCATACACGCTAGACAACATTCCACAGTTACTTGTTTTGGATTGTAAGGCACAGCATACACGCTAGACAACATTCCACAGTTACTTGTTTTGGATTGTAAGGCACAGCATACACGCTAGACAACATTCCACAGTTACTTGTTTTGGATTGTAAGGCACAGCATACACGCTAGACAACATTCCACGGTTACTTGTTTTGGATTGTAAGGCACAGCATACACGCTAGACAACATTCCACAGTTACTTGTTTTGGATTGTAAGGCACAGCATACACGCTAGACAACATTCCATAGTTACTTGTTTTGGATTGTAAGGCACAGCATACACGCTAGACAACATTCCACGGTTACTTGTTTTGGATTGTAAGGCACAGCATACACGCTAGACAACATTCCACAGTTACTTGTTTTGGATTGTAAGGCACAGCATACACGCTAGACAACATTCCACGGTTACTTGTTTTGGATTGTAAGGCACAGCATACACGCTAGACAACATTCCACGGTTACTTGTTTTGGATTGTAAGGCACAGCATACACGCTAGACAACATTCCACAGTTACTTGTTTTGGATTGTAAGGCGCATCATACACGCTAGACAACATTCCACAGTTACTTGTTTTGGATTGTAAGGCACAGCATACACGCTAGACAACATTCCACAGTTACTTGTTTTGGATTGTAAGGCGCATCATACACGCTAGACAACATTCCACAGTTACTTGTTTTGGATTGTAAGGCACAGCATACACGCTAGACAACATTCCACAGTTACTTGTTTTGGACATCGGTTGACTAAAAACTGTTATGTTCACAAAAAAAAATTTATGACGTATCACACAACTCTTGTTGAAACTAATGATATATAAAAAACGATCCTAATGACAGTCACGGAACCCAAGGAGTCAAAGCATTCAAAGTTCAATGCTTTCATGCTTTCAACAGAAATTATTTGAAAAGGACCAATGAAAGGAATTGCATCATTCTAAAGTAACGTGAAAGATTTAAAATAAGCCAATGAAGGCAGAGGATCGGAATAAAGCAGTTAAAAAATAAATTATAAAGAAGGGTAGGAGAGAAGCGCAAAGGGTCTTTTTGGTTGTTAACTTATTATTGAAGGGTGTTCCGGAGAAAGTGTTTCTTTAGTAGCACAAAGAAAAAATGTTGTGAAAGATTTAGCCGAAATCAACCGTCGAAATTAAATAGTAACTGCGTCGTTTTGTACAAGTATTTAATAATAATCTTTGAAGTATAATTAAAAGATAATCGTCGTTTATAAGTTAAAAATAGTCGTCGTCATAAAAGTGTGTGAGTAATAGCGTCGTTCTACAAGGAATAATCATTGAATAAATTAAAAATTATTCGTCGTCATAAAAGTGTGTGAAAATAAAAGTGTATGAAGAAAAGAAGATTCGTCGAAAAGATTAAGGCAAATCAATCCATCTACTGGCAGTCTACGCGGGAACCACGTTCAAGGAACCAGGAACATTGGAGCTATAATAGAACTTCAGAGTCGATAAGTACAAATGAATGGACAAATTTCAATTAAACAAACTACCACCAAATTCTATTTTATATTAAGTAAATTATAGTCACCAAAGAACCTCACGAACCCGTAAAGAGAAAGAAAATTATATTAATAAATAATAAATTTCAGTTACCCGGAGCTATTTATCAAAATAATTAAAAGTAAAGAATTCTTTATGCACTCTTATTTGTTTATTTTATATTAAGACATTGTAGAATAAGTAACTTGTATTTAACTATGTACTTAGAATAAATATTAGATTAAGATGTTAATTGTATATTTATTAGGTGCATCATATTTGAACGATAATTGTTTTTTTTTATTGTAAATGATTTTTAAACTTTAATTTTTCAATTAAAGAAAGAGTTAAAACCTACAGGTGTCAAAGTTATTTATTTTATTAATATTGGCATGAATAACGTGAGTATATTATATATAAAATAATAAAGTAAGATTGGTTATTATATATATGTATATAAAGTATGAGTTTTGTATATATGTTAGGTAAAATTTTAAGTTTATACATTTAAAGCTTTACCTGATATATGTACAAAACTCATACTTTATAATTTTCAATAATTTGTTGGTGTTTTTCCTATTACTGTAAAGGAGAAAAACCTCTCGGGTATCATCATATTTTAAAGAAGGAAGAAAATAATATAAAATAAAAACTCCGACCTCTTGATGGAGGAATAGATCCAGCTAGGGCCACACCAGTAGATATTGTGAGTTTCGGAGGGACTATGTAACGATTATCGATAACGAAGGACGAAACGACAAGTTGCAGATTTTATATCCTGGTAAGGACAATTTTATCCTTCCTATTTATTAAAGACAGGTTTTAACAACAAATGGGAACGATTCCTTTGTAATTTTACACGTGTCAAGTGCAGATCCCTCCTACACCTGATATTTCTTTTATGTTTTATCTTTGTTTTCTTACCCTATAAGGTTTGTGTTTTATTTAACAAATCAAATGGAAAAATCTCTAATCATCTATTTCTAGTAGTGTCTGGATAGTGTATGTAATTAATTTCAATATAAACGGTGGACAAAATTGAGAAAACTAATTTTCACTAACTTATCCCCAAAACTAAATAAAAATGAACCAAAAATACTTATCCCCAAAAATAGTTCAGTAGTTATCACCAAGATATATACACATAATTAAATATGTCCTAAACACTCTTCACTTCTGTCATCAGCGAAAACCATATGTGATTAACCGCTCTCAAAGTTTAATTTTGTATTCCTGAACCGTAATATTTATTTAATTGCAATTTTTAAACGGATTTGGGTCATTATGTTTCACATTTCACTAAAATTACAACAAAATCAGTAGATTCAATTTTTAACAACTCCATGACCAATTTTGGTTTTTATACAATTTCCTTTTGAATCGGAATTTTGAGATACGTTTTGTTTTGCCCCTTAGAGAAAAATAATAAAATATAGCAAATTTTGTGAAAATCATATTTCATTTAGTTTTTTTATGGCCAATAAAAATGGTTACACTCAAATGAGATATGGCAAATACAAATTTGATTAAAATAAATTCATTCGATTAGGCTGTATGACCAACGACAGATCAGAGGACCTCAAAACAGATTCCACAAAACATTTCAAATCGATTTTTTGATCATCACATAACTTTCTCTGTAATAAGTATACTTTAGAAAATAAAAATATAAATTCAACAAAACCGAATTTCAAGGATAAAATAAAGCAAAAGCTTTAAGTTTCAAATATTTAATAGTATATATTAAATTCGTTATATATTTAGAAATATCTGCCATTACATTAAAGTTTTTTAAAACCGAATTTACCGTAAAATTTCTAATCACTCCCATGTACTAAGTACTCCAGTGAACGCGGCTCAATTATTTGTTATACACTTTTATATTTATATCAATAAGTACTTACCCAGCCCTAACTCGTAACTGTGACCTAGTATAAAGAGCTTAACTCGCTTAGCTCGTGTAGGGTGTTCCAACATTAGCGCCTCTCAAAGCGACATAAGACAGCGCTCTAGATTACATTCATAGGAATACGTTTTATTTCCCATTTTAATGTTTTATAGTGTAAAATACATTATCAAAAATCTATCAACAAAACTAAACACAAATAATCGCCGCAAAAAATAAAAAGATAGAACCGACGTTGACAAATATTATTTAAATAAGGGTCGAGACTTCACTTCTGCTATAAACATGTCCTCTGAATGAGTCGTACAATCGAAGGTTAAGGTTTAATGACGACAGTCAAAGTTGTTTATTTTTTGACAATTATTATTGAACATAAAATATATCTTGATTGACCTGGTCTTTTATTGTACTCTGATGTATAAGAACATTTTCACTTCTTAATGAATACAGTGATTTTAATTGTATATAGTATAAATATTTTAATAAATCACCACCAGGATTATCTAAAATATATATATATATCTTGTAATTATAAAAATGTATGGCTAACAAATCTTTTTTGATAGGCACATATTACCGCCATTAAGGATGTTATATTCATACTCCTTCTAGGTCGTTAATAGGTGACCCTTCGTTCATTTATGAAAATCATCCATATTGTCATGAAGTTAGGTATAAATGAGGTCGTTGTCTATCAGGTGTTTGGTAAAAGTTGATTTTTGTTCATCTAGTGTCCTTTTAGTAAATGATTTCTAAATTTTTCTAAAAAGGTTCGATCTGTTTGTCTGATTTATAATTTTGGATAACTAGAGCAACTTTTTCATAAACCCTTGATTTTATTTATTCGTGTTTATTTATAACTAGATTATTATGGATTTATTATGGATTGTTTGTATCCATACTCAATAGAAGTGGGTTTATTTGTTTGAAATATATATATTAAAGTTTTTTAGATTTTGTTTATTTTTTAGCTTATCATAGTTGTTTGACAGCCACGATTATTTATTACTAGTTACCTAAATAAGGCTGTAAGAGATTGATTTATTTCATGTAATTAAATTTATTGTTCGTTAACACTAATCCTCCATACCAAATAAAATTAATTACAAAACAGTTGACTTGACAAAAATAAAAGATACTGTGTTGATGTAATGCCACAAGCAGTCCCGAAGAAGAAAGAAAAGAAAAGAGAGAGAGATAAATATATCCTTCTCAAACTTGACATTTCTAATTTACTTTACCACTTATATTTTGTTTTCTTAAGGGTGCAAATTGCCAGAGGGGTAAAACAAGGGAACTATGTAGAACGTCATAATTTTCATTTTAGACACGTGTATACTATGGTAAACTTATGATTTGCAGTAAAGCATACTTGTTTTCAACTATTACATCTTAAAGTTCTGTTAACCTCCTGCTTTGTCAATATAGATATTTTATTTGATAATATTGACAATTTAAAGTTAAAATTCCTTCAACAGTAATTTATAAAGAATGGCTAAACTTCGTTTGCTTTGACTGAAACTCGTTCTACTATGTAAGCTGTTAATTCAGCTAGATTTTAATCAAATTTTGGTCTAGTGTAGATTTTAAAAACAAATAAATACGTATTGAAGGCTCGGTTTTTGAGGAGATATCATTTTTGACGTCTTACGGGACGTTAAAATTTTTTTTAAATTGTGTGTGTGTTGCCGCGATTCGCTAACGCTTTGACAGGCCACTCGCCGCGCTCCTCCCTTACGTTTTGACTTCCCGCGAATCTTAACCTCGCTTTAGAACGCCGCTCGTCAGGAGTTCGTGTCTGTTCAATCGCGGACAAGACCAGGTTGTAACCCAATCTTGTTACATTTCCCTTTAGGAAATCCGCCACAATAAATTCATCATATTTTACCATTTGTAGAAACCCCCTTTCCATATTGATTCGGCTACGATATTTGCATAACATATTTATATAATAATATCAACAAATAAATATAAAAGTACTTAAAACAAAAAAGTTATTTAAAAAATTAGAAGGGCTCAAAAACCTAAAATTTGCAAAAAGGGGGAAAATCAAAAATCAAAAGTAATAGAATCATAAACAATAGGGGACATAATAATAATCAGCAATAAAAAATAAATAATAATAATAATAATAACCAGGGGAGAAAGGACTTAGAAAGTCATTCTTGGAGAGTTTTTTAAGATTTTAAAGGTGAAAGGGGAATAATCTAAATAATAATAATAATAATAGCAATTGAAAAGACAACCGTAGGGAATAATAATATGTGATCAGAATAAGAATTAAAGTTAAAATGGGGGAGATATAATAATAACAAAAGGTAAAAAGGTAAAGCCCAAAAGCGGTGAAAATAAATGTTAAAGGGGAGAAATAAGAAATGAATAATGTATGTTAATGATGTAAAAATGCAAAACAACAGAGCAGAGTTGAAAATGGATAATGGGGGGGGGGGATTTTATAAACAAATAATACGACGCTCAAAAAGTCACGGCTTCGAGCACCAATACTCGAGAGCCAAGCGAGCTACGACGAAAAACTAAAAAGTTATTTCCATCATAGGACCAGGAGAAAAACTTCTGTGCAAAGGAATTTTGAAAAAGGACTTAAATAAAAAGTTAGATAGTGAAAAAATAGACATTCGGGAAAAGTGCAGTAACTCGAAAAATACGCGGCCGAAAACGACGAATCGAGTTCGACAAGACCGTCAAGAATGGAAGGAAGAGGAATCCGAAGAGAAATCGAAGGTCGGGCCAGACGTTCAAAAGTTACATCAAGATGTACGAAAAAGTATTCAAAATCACAATCTACATAATTTATCATGAAATTAGCTGCAAGTAGCATGACGTCACAGATCAGAAGTTGGACTCGCCTGACCAACTGCTAACACAAATAAAGTGTAATAATAGAAAGATCCAAATATCTATTAAAAGGGTTTTTAATAGAAAATAGTTAATAAAAACAATACAATAGATAAAAACTAAACCTAGAACAGCTTCTAGTATAAAAGTTTCGGAGAAAAGCAGCCGAAAACTACGAAATAATCAAAAGAGACATTTTTTCACGAAAGGGAGAAAAAGTGGTTACCTTTTGGTTTCAACGATAATAACATCGATAGAAGCGAAAGGACTATGTAGTCGTATTGCAATTTTAACGTGTAATCTCTGGATTTTATAAAGTCACCCCATCTCTCATCCCCCTTCCTTATTACATATTTTTGTTACATGTTATACTCTATTTAATCTATCCTCATCTTTTTTGAATCCCATTTTACATTTAAATTTGTGATATATTTTTGAACACATTGATTGACTAAACCATCGCAATAATTTAAAATTAAATGTTGAGAGGACAGTTTAAGATAAATTACTTTCAATTTCAGTAGACATTAATTCACCACGAAATTGTATAAGAAACACTCCACAATCATGAGACAAACTTTTCACCGATCGTTATAACAAACCCTACACAATCATTGCACAATTGTTACGGATACATCATTATACCAACACTGAAGAAACATGGTTCACGTACTGTACAAGCAATGCACAGTTAGTATACATCTATACAAACATTATACATTCATTGTCAATCGTTACATAAATACTCTACAATCAATGTAAAAATTACTACACAAACATTACATAAACATTGCACAACCATTATAAAAAAACTACGCAATTGTTAACGTACATTGCCAAATACCGCACAGTCATTGTAAAAACATTGCAAAAATTTTATACACAAAAGTCTCAAACAATATACAAACGCCTCACAATTTCACAAAAATTGTACAGAATTGCACTATCATTACATAATGAACACTGCATCATAAATTTTGCACAATCATTAGCCTACACATACATTGATGATCAAACACAAACAATCCATTATGATTTCAAAAATACTATATAAACATTCCATAAGCAAATCACAAACATTTCACAATTATTGAACTATCATTACATGTATATTGCCAATCATGACACAAACACTGCACAATCATTATAAAAATACTACACATAATATAAAACGAACAAAAATAAGTAGTATTCCAACAAATATTGCACAGTTGTTAATCATGCGTTACCAATCATTACACTAACAATGCATAATCATTACAAAACATTGTACAAACAATGCACAATCGTTACACAAACAGTGCAGTCATCGCACATATGTTGGCAATCGTTACGCATACAATGGACCACAAATATTCTTCAAACACTGCAATAAAATAAGTACAGATTTTTGTAGCACTTATTAATTTCAAAATAACTGAAAGACACAAATATTGTTTGTATGATCTAACAAAACTTAGTCGTATGGGAGTTATCAGTATGACTGTCAAATATTTATAAGTTTTATTTAGTTTTTTTAAAACACTGTATTTAATTAGAGATATATTTATTTAAATTTCGAACCTTAAATGAAATGTTTCATCCTACGGGATATGCAAAGACATTTTACAAAATTCAAATTTGTTTTTCTTAATAGTCTTATACTTCGTTATACTGTGATAGCAAGAGAGAGAGAGGGACTACCGTTGCCATGGTAACGTATCAGACACATGAATAGATTTTCTTCCACATGGATTGATATGACACAGGTAGCTTATTCAAATAATATAACATACTGATATTCTCTTTCTTCCCCTTACTGTTTATTAAATAAAAATTGATAAGGGTCATTATGGTACTTTACAAATATAAGATTCAGAGGTTTGTTTAAAATGTGCACATATCTACTCTTATTATTTTTCTTTTTTGGGTAATGTATTCTTCAAAGTTTACTAAATATTGGGAGTACTCTAGCCTCATTTCTGTCCGGACCACTTGGACAATAAACGTTTAACGATTATATTTCTTGTCATTCAAGTTAAAGTAGTTTACAAATACACAAATAAATAAGCCACGAAGTTTCATGAACTCTTTAGGTCTTAGGTTGCCGCTTGTTCTGCTTAAAGCGTCTAAGTCTTTTCATAAACTGCTGGAGATTCTTCACATATATTGTTTACATTGCCTAGCCTAGCCCTGCAACTATTGGCGCAGAACTCTTGTCATTGTCATTATTTTTTCTTAACCAACACACGTCTAATATTTTTAATATCGTCCTTTATTACTGATAAATATTATATTGGTTTGAAGTCAATACTATGGGTTTGAAATTGAATTTTCGTCAACAGATTTTATTAAACATGTGTTTTTCCAAATTGATCTTCTAACAATGGGTATATTATCCCATTTTATAATATGATAATTTTATATCATGTTCACACGGTTGTGAAAGTGGAGTTTCTAACATGAGAGTTTTGTACGCGACATTTCTTGCTTGCATGAGGTGACACTTGGTTTCAAGTGTATTGTCAAATCTAACCAAATTTGTTGTTAATCTTACTTAGCTTCTTAGGTGAGTACTTTGGCGTAATTTATTATTTTTTCCCTTTTGATATTTCCTTTAATAAAAGCTTTGATGATTGACGTTTTAGGAAAACTATAACTTCTTAACTTCTATTTATTGTCCCTAAATCGCTTTGTAGTTTATCACTAATTGTTGAGTATATAATATACTTTTTACTCTATTTATTAATTAACACATAAGACTTGTTTTAATATTTCCTACCCTCAGGGGCTCAATTTAGTGAATATTGGTTTCGCAAATTCGAAGAAACCTAGTTGATTATACAATTTTTTGTCTTTTTTTTTATTGTTATAAAAGTGATGAAAGAAGAAAAACAAAAATTAAAATCTCACTTGAGTTAATTTCATTATAGAATTTGCTTTCTTAAATGGAGACCAATTTTCAGTTTATTAGACAATTTCTATAGTTTTTTTCTTCAATTAACACATACAAAAAACTGATGTTTGTTTCAATACAACCAAAAGTACATGAAGATGTTTATTTTCAAATCGAAACATGTTTTACAATTGGGAAAGCTGTAGTCTGAGGCGTTGATCATGTTTATATGGTTAACGTAAAAGCTTCAATATCTATCAATCTTTTTCGGTTGGCAATACATCATCAGTCGTCTCCTTAAAAGACCAAACCCACAAAAATAACACCATCATTGGTTATTTCTATTATAAATTGTTTCTTTAACAAACAGACTAATCCTATCCCTGAATTTGCTCCCTCTTTATTCCATTCTGACTTGAACATAATTATATTGAGTTAAAACAAAGAAGGGGAGGATTTAACAGAGTGAACTCTGGTGATTAAACATGGAACCTATATTCAGTTTACAGTTTATATTGTTATAGTTGCTCGTATATGAAACTTGAGTTTGATTGAAACTTAGCTTAACACGAGCAGTAATATCACAACTAATTTATAATAGTGTATTTAATGAATTCGTTTTAAATAACCTTTCTATTGTAATGTATTGTGGAAATATGAAGGAAAAAAAAAATTATATATCTTTTTAAATACAAAAATAAAATTTTTACAATTAGAATTTACAATCCCGTTAACTAAAACTGAGAAAAATCTTTTTTATTAACAATGGGCCCTCCATTTGAAAAGTAAAAAAGTTTAAAGTAAAAAACTCGAGACCTTTGTGGAATCAGAACCATAGTAAAGTTGTCGATCCAAAAATAACAACTTGAACCATTTCTCTACCAGACCCAGTGGAATGTATGTTAAAGTTCTGAGATGGTTTCGAGGTGTCCTGCATAATGTCGTATCTGTAGTAGTGTTTTACAAGTGGACAGATTTTATTTCAATTTTTATGTAGGCAAAACACGAACGTAAATTAACCTTGAACTGAGTCATTGAAAGCTAAATCAGGCCTTACTCTAAGGACATGTCCATGGAACAGGTTAGGGACGTCGACGTCCTTGTTTATATATTTTTTCATAGTCAGCGTTCATCATTTTGTACACTACTAAAATGAAAATTTTGATTGACGATTAGTTTTGGTTCGTTTTTAATTGACTGAATGAGAAAGTTTGTTCAACGTTTTCCATAGTTTATTTAGGCTATTGTTTAAGTATACTGAAGTCCGGTACGTACCAACTAAAAGTATCATTTTGTTTATTCTTTATACAAAAATACTATTTGAACCGTAGTTTCTGTCAAAAATTAAAAGTATATATATAAGTAAAAGAGCCTAAATGTGCTTTACTTGTGCCATAAATAGGTCTTCAGTGTAAATCCTGCTTAATAAAAATTCAACTTTCAATGAGGGCAGTCAGGGGTCTATTGGTTTTTTAATTTCTGAACCCTAATATTTACGATTTGAGTAATTAATCTCCACTTTAAATTAAAATTTTAACGAAATCGGCAGATATGTTTTTAATTATTTAAATTAATTATCCGCATAAACTCCATTTCTATTTTTGACATAAACTGTCTCTCTATTACGTACACGTGGGAAATTTGAAGTAAAAATTTTAATTTTATTTTCACAGTTAAGAAGTAATTTGTAAAACATCAGAGTGGCTTAGATGGTCAGGTTTAGTTTAGATATCTATTTATATCTTGTAAAATGGATGTTTTCTGTAGCTAAATGAAACAAGCGTCAAGGGATCCCAAGGCAAGTGTTTTATGACAACCAAGAACACGCCATAACTATGTCACAAGTTTAATTGAACTGTCATAAGAACGATTTATGGGAATTTCTGCTAAGTCTGTTCATATATAACGTGTGGTATTCGACATAGAGACAGAGATTTACACAATTCAAAATATTCAGAGTGTTTATACTTTCTGCTGAGACATGAAATGATGAGGTTAGGTTGTAAGTAGAGATACATTTTTATTTAACATTACATTTATAGATTTAAAACACATGACGTACAAATCTTACAATACTGACTGATTGTTTAACAAATTGACGGATTTACTGTCTCAATAAATGATTGATCGACTGGTTGAATTATTGTCTACCTTACAGATTAAATGAATAACTGATCGATTGACTGGTTGATTGTTTGCTTAACTTACAGATTAAATAACTAATTGATTGACTGATAAAGTGATTAAACAATCAAGTAACTAACTGACAGAACGATTGACTTATTGTCTGTCTCAATAATTGATTGATTGACTGGTTGACTGATTGTCTAACAAATTGACTGATTGACTGTCTCAATAATTGATTGATTGACTGGTTGGATGATTGCCTAACTTACCAACTATATGACTAACTGGTTGACGGATAAATGATTAAACAATCAAGTAACATACTAACAGAACAAACAAGTCTGTGCTCCTGTTATCTTAAATGTGATTATAGTTACAGCACTTGCTTTATTTTAATAGGTTTTTTTTAAAAAAATCTAACTCTAATTCTTAGTTCAAAGGTAATATTCTGTCAATGAGCTTAAATTCAGATATTTAAGATATCATTATTATCTAACAATGGGAAAGTGCAAAGTTAAAGACCAGGGAATCAAATGGTTATTTAATTGGTTCCTGTGCTAAAAAGAGCAGTGTCAGTGACATTTTTTATAAAGTCCGTGACAGTGTAATTAATGTGACAAATGGCTTCTGTCGTATAACTCAACATGCACAAAAGAAGAAACATGTATCAAACTGTAAAATGATTTCTTTGAACTGTAATAGTGACATCATCGCAGTTTATAAAATAATGTTTGGCCCCTTGGTTTCAGAAAAATTTTCACTGCATCCAACAAAAATTATTTACCTCGTTACCGAGGCACTTGGGCATTATTTTTGAGAAAAAAACGGTAAAAGAAGCTCAATGCT
Source organism: Aphrophora alni (assembly GCA_963513935.1). Taxonomy (NCBI): domain Eukaryota; kingdom Metazoa; phylum Arthropoda; class Insecta; order Hemiptera; family Aphrophoridae; genus Aphrophora; species Aphrophora alni. The sequence continues at coordinate 51,208,725 of OY740776.1, read as the reverse complement.
CATATTATTCAATCTGCTACGATGAAACTACCAACGAAGAAATTCGAAAGAACTTCATGTAGCTGTTTAGTACTTGTAGCAATCTGAATTTAAAGTTGTTGAAAGAAATTTGCAGATATTTTCTGTGAGAAGAGATAAAGCTACAGATTTATATTACAAGAATATATTAGCTCTGAAAAAAAAACAAATCTATCTCTAAATACATTATTATTGATAAGTCGTGATAGCCCAAGTGTGTGTAAAAAGTTGTTAAGACTTATGAATGAAGAAAAAAGCAGAAACAAAACAAAATATACAGCTGATAAGTTGTTTGATGAAGCAACAAAAAGATTACGGGCTTCATTGAGGAGGAAAAATTACGATGAATTGAGTTTAGCTCAAGGAATGTTATTTGCAGTAAAAGCAATGATGAAAATGAAACATGCTTCAAAGAGTGTTGACTCATAGCCAAAGTAATTAAGAAAAAAAAATCAAAAAAAAACATTTCTGACCTAAAACCTAAAAAAAAAAATCCATCAACTGAAATTATTTGACCTGAACATCTTAATAAATTTATCTTTTTTTTAACAAAATTTTCGTTCATTAGTTATTTCTCTATGTTTTTATACTTCTGTATGTATGTATTACAACGGAAATTCGTTGTATGGGATTATATTTTGGTCAAAAAATAAAAAATAAAAATCTAATCCTAATACAAGGTTTGGCTAATTTGTAAGCGACTTTGCTGTTCACCGCGAGTCGGTGAAACTGACCCATGACCAGGTCTAAAGTCAACTTTCGCCTACCCGTTATGACAGTAAAATCGTATGTCGGTAGATTTTTGAATAAAAATCTGTATTTAATGAATTTTGATAATATTAAATAATACTGTTATAGGATGTGTAATTGTAGTACAAGTTGTACGCAATACAGATCAGTTATGGTTATTTCATAAAAATTAACACACGCTGCAATAAATTTGAATGAAGAATCGGAAAATTTTCAAAATTATTCAAAAATAACTTGGTATTTTTGAGAATAAAAACAAATTCTAAGAATAAAATATTCTCAGTCAAATTTAAAAAAAAGTAATACATAAAAAGTTAGGTGAAATGATAAAGATTAAAAATTGCATAAAACAGAAATAAAAGTAAATTTCGATAAAGGGTTGTAAAGAAATAACTTATAAGACAAAGGTTTACAAGTAAATAAAGAAAAAAATTAAAAATTATTTTAAAATAAAAAAATTATAGTTTTCACACTTTTTTGGGGTCAGGGATAAAGTAAATGAGCTAAAATTTGGTAAACCTGGTTACATTTAAGTATTTACCAAAATCTCAGGGTAATCAGTATATATTAACCCCCCCCCCCCAATGAAGAGGTGTGAACACAAGTGTGAAAAACCCAGGATCTAAAAGGTGCAGAGGATCGTCGTAGCGGCTGTTAAGTTTGATACACAAGAAGAACAATTTAGTGATGTTTTAGAACTGTAAACTGAAAGGTGTGAGAATTCAAAATCGTAAATCACACAAAAAATTGCGTAACGAATTGCAGGTGAACGGGCGGGCCGATAATCACTACGCGAACTTCTCGCGAAAGCACAGATCAAGACCTACAAGATGATGGCGATTAAAATACAAAAAGTCATAAGTTAACACAGTAAATTAAAAAATAAGAAAAACAATAGCGAATTGTCTAGTTGCAAGTTGAAATATGTAGAAGCTGAAACGTCATGTCTTCGTGACGTTGAAAGGGGCGGAGCTAGAGGTACCAACTAGTTTACGATTAAATAGAAAAGGATAATTAATAGAAATTAATTAAAATAATGGAATTTAAAGACTTGGACCATAGCAGACCAACCATAGATAAACAGATATAACAACAGAAGATAAAATTTACCAATAAACTTCATATAAAAGGTGAAAAAAGGAAATATCATATTATCCATGTGAGGGAAATAAATTGGTACGAGAATATCGTATTTTTTGGCTATAAATATAGCTGCAGGCGACTTGGTCGCTCTCTCCTAAAAAATCAAGATTCAAGTACTACGGGGTGGCTATGCCCGAGTGGGCTCTGTTCTTAAAAAATATTTAAAAAGTATTAAAGTGTTACTATGCCCAAAGTTATGGTGCACAAATCTTAGAAAAAGTTTAAAATGAATCAAATTAATTTCAATAAAATAAAATTCTTTGAAAGGAAGTGATAAGTGAAATGGCAAATTATTTAGTTTACAGCGAGTTCCAAAAAAGTGGAAAAAAGTTTACATCCAGTGTCAGTCCAGATCAACACGTCACCAGAACTCCATGGATCTTTAAATCATTTTCTATAATCAACGGTCACCAGGACAACAACATCTTCCCTTATCCAGGAACCAGGATCTTCCGATCATCAGTCAAGATATCCCTTTTATTTGCAAGGCAAAGTTGGCCGAAAATTAAATTAAATTCAACTGATTTTCCTGGGATATAGATTTAAGATGTTTAGTAAAATTTTGTAAATTGATATAAATTTAATTGTGGATATATTTCTTTTATAATAATAGTAAACTAAATAAATCAAACCTGAACGACTAATTAAATTATCAAACTTGGTATTTAGCGTTCAGGAATTAAATAGAGGAAGTGTATAAAAAATAAAGTCTTGATAATATAACTTTCCTCAAAAGATAAATCTGCCAATCTGCAACCTAAAAGTAAGCTATACAATAATAAAGTGTAATGTAAAATGTTTTCTTTTTTAATGTAATATGATTTGATAAGGTGTTATAAATTTTTTTGTTTGATGTTAATAATCTAATTTTGCTTAAAATATTTTGGAAGTTTGAATTTGATTTAAAAAAGCAGATTAAATAAATTATTTCATTCTTGTTAGTATTAACAATCATGTGTTTTTAATTTAGATTATCCACACCACCTGTATTAAATTAGAAATTAAGGGAATGAAATTTAAATATATTGTGTAACAGGTTTATTTTCTTCAGAACACACTCCTTGGGGATTAGTAAAGCAAAATTAATTAAAGTCGTGCTTTCCCTGAGAATAGTTAAAGTAAATTTAGTACTGGAAGTAGTTGAAAAAATAGGGGGGTACCAACAGTTTAGGGAAACTTAAACTGTTGAAGGGGTTAATCAATCCAGGCCAGATAATAAAAAGAAGCCAAAATTACAGTGGATTGATTGATTCATTCTCTATCTCGCGGGAACGAATCCTGGATAAAAAATTCCAGGGTTTGAGACTTGTGCGTTTATTAAAGAAATCAGGGGGAACGTACAGTCTAACTCAAAATCAAAAACTTGAGTTTTTTTGTTGTAGTATATACTTCTTCTGGTTTTTATACGCTTGTATGTATTGTGCAGTTTATTCCTAATGTAGTAAATTTACTGTAATTTTAAGTAAAGAAAAAATAAATTGCCATTACCCATCCAAGAGAATGACTGAGATGATTCCGAAAGTAAAAAGGATTCTTCCTTGTAACAATACCATAATATTGTACAAGAAAGTTTTTATTCCAGTAATATACAAAATCTTAGAATTTTCATTGGCTTACTAAAAATAGTGTTGTGTATTATTTTCAATCCATTTTGTAATTAATGTCAGTCATTCTCTTATCCGGCATTTGGTAGGGGTCTTTATAATAAAAAATTTAAAATGTTATATATATATTTTGTTTCTTTGTTATTTTGTTTATTAAATCTTGAAAACAAGTCCCTAAAAGTCCCTTTTTTAAACATTAGGTCTCTAAAAACCCTTTTCCCTTTTGTCACTAAAAGACCTGAATCTAAGAACTGTGTTAAAAAGAGATGACTTCAGAAAAAATAAACATTGTAAAACTTTATACTCATCTCTTCTCAAAACGGAATATAAACATCTGTAAGTAGTCAATGAAACCATGGACTCTCTATTTGAGATATATTTAAATATGCCCTAAACTTGCTTCCCTCTAAATTTCCGTACTGATTTTTCCTTACGTTACAAATGTCGACCAACGTTGAATCAAATCAGTTTCTGCTGCTCTACAACAGACATCATTGATTTTAGAGGCCTCAAAACAGATGTATCAACAAAAGCTTGAGTGACTGGGCATCCCCAACCTTCCATCCTCTCTACAGACAAAGAATTGTTTATGATAAAGTGTGACAATCACTTCTCTTCACCCACCCCCTATGTGTTCAACCCCTCCCTTACTGATGGAAAACATAAGAACCAATATTTCCCTTGAGGTTTTTAAATTGCATAACTTGTTTAACTTTTCCCTACACCGGCGTAGTTTGATCCAAAATGTAATTTTATTTTTCATTTTTTTCAATAAGAATTAATCTACGACTTTTATAATTATAATTCAATCGGACTACAAGTTATTCCTGTAAATAAAGACTAATACTATTTAAAAATGGTTTAAATAATTTTCTAATAATAAAAAACTTTAAAATTTCGAAACAAATTATAATACATTTAAAATACACGAGAAAACGTTATTACTCTCACTCAGTTATTTTTAATTGAACTGTTTAATTCTCCCACAAAACCAAAAAATATAAATCTAAATCAATCGTTATATGTCAACTCGATTAGTTGACAATCGATAAGTGAAATATTATCTTATCTTCTTCCCTTATGACATTAACCTAACCTAACGGCTGTCAATATTTATTTTATTACAATTATTCTTGAACCGTAATATCATTTTTTACTTTCTATTTTGCGCACTGTTTTGGGTCTATAATCGGTAAAGTAGACTTTGAGAAATAAATTACTTTGTCTGAGAAAGTGGTTTTGGAATGGTGTCTTGGGATTTTATGAAAATTGTCTCTAACGATTTTGATCAAACTATGTTCAAGTGTTGTTTCTAAGTGTCCAGTCAATTGGTCAACATCAATGCTAGTTCTAGAGTTCTTGTAAAAAAGCTAAAAAATTTACAACATCTTTTAGTGAAAATTAATTACTCATGTGAAAAATTGTAAATACATGACAATTTGTAGTTCCTGAACAATGAAGTTCAGGAATAATTGACAATTTGCAGAATAATTGAAGTATTTTATTTGAAACACAACGTCCAGGTTTCATTTTCACTTTTTGGTTGACAACCAACCGAAATTATGTTTTTGTTGATGATTATTATCTGTTAGGTTTTGAAAATGGGTGAATGAGAAATTTTGTGATTTGTTTTTTAACAGTTTATTTAGAAATATATTTATTAATAAATTCCCTCCTTTAAAAATTTATTTTCAGATTTTATCCAGGACTTTATTATTTTAAAATATATATTTTTTCATAAGTCTGTATGGACAATGTCCGTCCTGGAACTGTGTACCATTATTTATTCTCTAAGGTCCTACCTAACCTTAATTCTAATTATTTTAGAAATCCCTTAGGCAGAAACTTGTTTCCCCATTCAAACTACAGGATCTGTATTCATTGTTGATGTTTCATTGTGAACAGGGTCGTGTAATTATATCAGCTGTTATTTAGTTAGCATTGCTATTCACAGCTTGTACAGAGGGTGGGATTGACATTTCACAATGGTTGCTAATTAGGGGATGGACATTTCAATACATCACATCAACCTCCTTTCCCGAGTACGTATTTCCATAGGAATATTTAAAAAATATGTTAACCATCGTATTATGTTTTTTATGTTACTTTACATTTTATTAACTTAAAATTTGACGATGATTTAAAGTACTGGTTCTTTAGTTATCCAATACAAAGACACTGTCTTATAGGTTGGAATATTTTAAAAGTGATACAAATTATTTTAATGCAATTTTGTTTTAATAAATATAAATATTAGATATATTTCCATCAAAGAGATTGAAATTTTTTAATATAATTATATAAAGGTTTAAGGTTATATATATATTTAAATTTATAGGTTAAAGGGCATTCAAATAACCTACATTAGTGCAATTTTATTTGATTTATTTTATAGTTTGTTTTTAGTTAAATATAATTATGACGTCATCATTAAACTCTTTTCCGCCGAATAAATTTAAACTAAAAATTTATTTTTGGCTTACAGGTGATAAGTTTTCCTAACTGAATGTGATTCAAATTTAAATTATTTCTCATTACATTATAAATGCTCTATTTTTGTACCTCAAAGCCAGTCTTTCAAAAACTTTAATATTGTTTAAATATTTCCAAAGTCTAAAGCACATTGGCATCACAAAAACTTTCAACATAACACAATTTTTATTTATAATAAGCTACCAAATGAAGGTGAAATAAATTTAGACAATTGAAATTAATTAACGATTTTGTTAACACTAAGTTTTACTAGAGTTTTTTTTGGAGGGGGGAGGGGTAGGCACAATTTAAGAAAAATAATGTAATTATGGAGATTTTACAATTATTTTACGCTAAATTTTCTCAAATTATTAACATGTTTTCTCATATGTTAAATCTTTCCATTTCCCAAACGATTCATAATTTACCAAATCAAAGTCTAACTACGTCCCTATTGATTTGTCGCCTGTCAATTATATGAAAAGCAAGTATAGATGCCTTCGTTACGCCAATTAAAATGTCGGTGACTAACACTTTCTGTTGACGTTTGAAAAGTTCAACTCTATAAATCAATTGAGTTCGTTAATAAATTTATTTGAACTTAAATTTTAAATTATTTAGATAATATTTATTTCCATAAAATAGTTGAATTTTGAAATTAAAATATATTTGTTAATATTTAAATATTAAAAATTGATGTGACTCCCACATTAACCCAATTTAATGCGGTTATACAGAGAGTTTGCTTGTAATAAATATATTTATGAGGTAAATATCGGACATATTTCCATTAAATTACTTCAATTTATAAATTGATTAATTTAGATAAGGTTTTATATAGTTTAATTATTGTTTTTATTTAAATACATTTTTGTGCTTTAAAACCAGACTTTCATCTTTATTTTAACATTTGTTTAATGCTAGTTATCAAAATGCTTTTACAAAATTTAGTTAATGCTTGGTTAACATATATTAAAAATAACAAAACATCTATTTTATTACATTAGTTACTACAAACGGTTATAGCCCATTTTAATTAATTGTTTTATTATATTGAGTTAGCGAAATAGTTTAAACAACTTTCCAAAAATGGCTAAATTACACCTAATTTTATGAAATTTTTGAATGCGTTTGGGCTGTATAATACTAAACATACAACATTAATACCATTACAAAAACCTAAGGAGATCTCAAAATAGACTTTTGGGAACTTTTAAACTTTGACTAAATATATGTAAGAAAGTAAAACTGTATTTGTAATAATGAATTAAAACACAATGTAGAATAAATTGTGTCTATTTGATTTTATTATATTGGCATTACACGCGAATAAAATAAAATAAAAATTAAGATAATAAAACACAATTTTTTGTTTTGTAACATCCACTTTGTATTAGTCTAGCCGACCAATGGTTTCACGTGCTAAGGCATTGACGAGGCTGTATTACAGACTGAAGAAAATAAAAAATAGAGAACCTTAAAAATTAGATTGGTGGGAGTTAGATACAATGAATGGAACGGTTAGAGAAATACCAGGCCTAGGCAATGACCATAAGAACAATACAGAATGGGATAACCAGTTAATTGTTCTAGGTACTTTTAAAGGTTTTACTAAGGGAGAATTATACAAATCTAATTGATCATTTAAAACTAAATTAGGATTAGAATATCTTATTCTTTTAACTTCCAAGCTCTCCAAAGCATTCAAATTTCTACATTTACTATCAAAATGTAATATTTTAAAATCTACACTCGAATTAAAATCAAACAATTGATGTATTCTTAAATGATTTGAAAATCTGGAATCGTCATATCCTAACCGCCAACTTCATTCATGTTCACTTAATCTAGAGTTAAAATTACGTCCTGTTTGACCTACATAACATGAATTACCGATATTGCAAGTTATCTTATATACAACACTTCTCAAAATTTTGTTAATTTTATCTTTAGAATTATATAAATAAAACCATTGGGCGGCTAGGTCAATAAAAAGTGGATGTTACAAAATAAAAAATTGTGTTTTATTATCTTTAAACATGGAATTCCACCAAGAACCTTCGGTCTCAACAGTAATGAAATTAAAAATAAAAATAGTTTATCCTCTATAATTGATTTAACAATGGGAATTACGAAAAATCGCCTACCGAAAATGCATTACTCGTAATTTTTTCAAAACTTTAAGCGATTATAACTCCTAAACGAAGAGGTTTATCAAAAAATAACAAATAATAAAACGTCTTATAATTGTTTTCCAAAATTTTCCAATATCATACAATATAGAAAATTTAATGTTTGTATTAACCACCATATTGGTTAATGGACGGTCATTTTTGAAGTTTACAAAACTGATTTTTAACCCTTCATTTGGCAATGTTAATTTACTTGACAATTCTTCGTTTGTTTAAAAATTAATAAAATATATTAATATATAACAAAACCTAACTTATAAGACATCATTTTTCTCAGAAAGATGCATAGAATTCATCTATGTAATAAAAAAAAATTTTTGAAACGGTTTTGGAGTAAGTATGTTACATGTCAAAAAATGAAGTTATCATTTTTCATAAAAACCTGTATCATTCAAAATCAATAGCTTACCACCTTTTTCTAAGATTTACAAAATTTTAGTAATATATTTGTGAATATATTTCGGAAAAAAAATTGTTACATTTTCTAAATTTAAAAAATTGTTTTATAACAAAGAGGAATGTAATGAAAGTGTTTGACAAATCAATAGCTTACGAGATACCACTGGTGCGAGTGTATAGTAATCAGGAGAAAATAAAAAAAAAACTCCATGTGTCTAAGCTCTGCATTTTAATATTATACTTATATCTAATGATTGTGAATCACATAAATATATAACAGATATATAATATATGTTATTTACACAGATATATTACAACCATACAATATATAACATAAATTTATTTATACACATATATATTCTGGTCTACTGATACATTATTATTGCTGAAAATTTTAGAAAAATATATTTACGGTTCGGTTGGGTGCATGGTAAATTTCTTATATTTTATTTTCAAAATTTCATTGTGGTTCTTTTGTTTGTTGAGTTGTAAGATTTTATTTTGTGTTTAGTTTGATTTAATTTAAAGACTCGTCAAAAGTAATAACTTATAAAATTAAATAACCTTCTACTTTAATGTATAAAGAGTTTGGTACGATTAGTATTTTTCTTAAACTATTAATTCTTTGATAAAGTTTAATTTAGGCATCTGCGTAATTTTTAAATTAAAATACCTACTTAGCAAACTTTGGATTATTTTTCAATATAGTAGCTAAACGGGTATTTTTCTTGTTTTAGAATTTCACACTAACTATTAAGGAGAGCCGCCACTCAAATGTTTTGTTTTGTTTTCGGTTTTGAACTTTAATAACATTTTTATACTGTTAGGTACTTCTAAAAAGATGTTTTTGAGAGGAAATTTCTATTCCATTCATACATTTTTTTAAAGTCCAAATTTTTTATGTTTTAAAAATTTTAAATAACTTTTTTTTTATTTTTGAAATCAATTTAAATGATTTATTTATATGTTGTAGCTAATGAAGTCTATTTAAAGTCAAAAGTCACTGTTTTGAGCTGTTTTCCACTCTCCAGTTCCGTATGTGTCTCCTTCTCTGGATTTTTCTTTTCTTATTCTGACATTATTATTCATCTGTGTTTGTTTTTAATAATCCACTAGTATTAGAGGTGTTTAAACATTTAAAATTTGATGCATCTTTTAAAGGCGATTCTTCGTACTTCCTACTGTTGCAAGAGGTGAACAATTTCATTATTCTTAGTCTACTATGTAAAAAAAAAAAAAAAAAAAAAAAAAAACTAATGTTTTTACCAATGCGGGACTAAAATAAAAATAAATAATTTGTAAAACAGATAAAAACTTGCTCACACAGTAGATCTTTGCTAATTTTTATCTCTGCATAAATTATTGATTTTACGTTCAAATTAACATTTCTTAAACTATACGTTTTTAAATGTTTAACTTCGTTTAAAATTGGAAGTGCGGAAACTCTTCTCCCAAATAAACATTAAGTTTAACTCCTTTTAGTATATCAAACTATACCCGCTAATACAAAAAAATAATAATAATTTGAAGTAATAATCGAAAATAAGAAAAAAAATATACAGTTTTCTGTAAAATAATTTAAAGTTAGTTGTCGTATTATAAAATGGCAATCATTTTTAAAGAATACAAAATGTATTTTGAAATTCCATGTCAAAGTAACGAACTCTCCTCATTTAAAGTTTATCATGGGATCAACAGTCCACAAGATAAAATCATCACCTTGCATCTGGAACTCGAGTTTTTTTAATTTTTTTTTTAAATTACAAGTAGAAATTCGTTAGAGTACAAAATAGTTTTTATATAGAGGCCATTCTCAAACTAGTTTTAAAATTTTAAAGAGAAAGGGATTATGTGTCACATTTACCAATGTTGATTATGATAGTAAGACCTATGTTGAAAGAAGTTTGTACTTTCTCAACATATACATAAGTTATGTGATTCGATGTTTGTGTTTCCATTTTAATAAAATTAGGTTCTTCTGTACATATTGCCAATACCTTATATTTTTCCACTATATTGATATTTATAAAATTGTTGGAGGATGGGGTTGCTGTTTTAAACAAAAACCACTAAATTACGTTTTTCTCAAAATCTGCCTTAACGATTTTAAACAAATTCTTTTTCAAGTGTAGCTTTTAAGTATTCGAAAAAATACTATTATTTATCGCTATCATTCTTGGGTTCGTGAGATCTGTAAGAAAAAATATCTATTTTTAAATACGTAACTTCTCAAAAGGGGATATTCCGATTTATTTTAAATATAAGAGAAATGTGAAAATTAAAGACGCACACATGTGTAAAAATGATTTCTGTTATGGAATATTTAGCAAACATATGAAATCAAGTTTGACCGCTCAATTATCTAATAAAATATCGCACAAAAAAAAAAACAAATACGGCCTTTTTTTAAATACAGTCCATGGTTCATTTTATTATTTTGACTGTTGGTGTTCATTTTGCTTTCAGGATGGGTCTACGAGAAAGTTTGTGGAATATTTTATTATATAATGGCAAATTTCCAAATAAACGAAACTTAAAATCTGAAAAATCTGTTGTAATCGTTTAAAACCACAAACATCTTGTTTTACTTTGGTTCAATTTTGGATGTATGAACGAAACCATAAAGTTCTTGATTTGTAACCTAATGTGTTTGTAGAATGAGTTAAACTTTGATCGTGTGTTAACCATAAGTACAATAATTGTTTAGTATCGTAATGCATTAAAATCAATAAAATGATTGGGCCATGTGTTTGGTTCTTGCCCTCAAAATCGGGAAGTGAGGCAAGATTCCTAATTCTAATAAACATATATGGTCCTTTTACATTACTTTAAAAGATAAAATGTATGTTATTTTTAAACAATGGAAATTATAGATAGAGTCATTTAGGTGGACACAACCAAATACTGTTTCAAAAAATCATTTCAGAAAAAAAGAGTGGTTTTGTGATTTCGAATGGGAAAGAAAACTGCACAAATAATTTTTTGTTATAGTTCATTTGAAAAGTTATTAGTAGGTCTCACTCGTTTGGTTTGTTTGTTTTGTTTATTAATTTTGTTTATTTTTGTTAGTTTTGATAGTTTCGTTTATTTATTTTCATTGTTTTGTTTTGTTTATTTTATTGTATTTGATCGTTTAGTTTATTTATTTTGTTTCATTTATTTATATTGTTCTTTGTTTTGCTTGTTTTATTTGTTATGTTCGTTTCATTTATTTATTTTGTTACATTTATTTATAATGTTCTTAGTTTTGCTTGTTTTATTTGTTATGTTCGTTTCGCTTATTTATTTTGTTATTTCTTTGGTTTATTTTATTTGTTTTGATCTATTATGTGTGCCAAACAACAAAACTAAATGTGACAAGAATCAATAATATGAGAGATGTAGTATAGTAGAAGTTTTACCACGAATATAGTTGAATCTATTGCAGTCTTCAAAATTTAAATTTTTCTTAACAAATTATTAATATATAAACAAAAAATATATACATTAAAAAAACTTTTGTTAAAATTTGTTTTTCAATTTCCTTAATTTAATATGATTTTTTTATTTTTTTTATTTTACATTGTAAGGTATATTCATATATTTAGGGCAAATATTTGTTTTTAACATACGTTTTTTAATTTTATGTTTTTGTAAACAACACTATTCGGTTTTAAATAAATGTACTCTATATTTAAAAACAAATTACTATGGTGACCTCAAATAACTTTTAATATATTTCTTAACAAAACAAAAAACCAAAATTGTGACTTCGTGGACTTTGAAATTACGTCCAAATAAAAAAGTATTTGTGCAATGTTTTCTTCTTTCGAAATCAAACCTCAATAATTTATAAATTGTTTTTTCTGAAGCGATTCAATTTAACACGTTATTGTGTTCACTCAAAGGAGTCATCTGATATATCTCATAACATACAATTTACAATACAGATATGGTAACTTTTTTGATAAATATACAACTACAAAATTACAATTAAGGAAGTATAATAATAATTTTCACTAAAATATTTTTTTCAAGTTTCAATATATATTAGAATATTATAAAACTAAGTTGTTAATGTTTAAAAACATCTTATCTATGAATGTCTGTTCGCATTTTGTATGCTTTATAAAGGTACGTGAATAATATGATAAATTAATCTCTAACGAATTTAACATTTGACATAAATTTTACAAAATGGTTCTATTTGTAGTAATTTATAAGTAATATTAGATTCATTTTGTGAATTATTAATGTGTTTAATTTGTTTGCATCATTTGAGAGTGTGTTAACTTTTCATAGCTCTAAGATTTGTTGTTTGATGTGCAAATAAATTTTACACGTTAACTCTTTATATTAATGTTATGTGTTCCTCTTCAAGTATTGTTAATTTCTTTTCTTAACTGTCTACCATTTGTATAAAGATCATGCTCAGGTCACTAAACACAACGTTCTGTGTTAATTACATCTTTATTTTGTAACCCTAAAAGGGCGAAATAATAAATTCTGTTTGAGCCAAACCAGTAAACACTTTGTCAAAAAATGTATACTAATCATAGTGAAAATTAAAGTTTTTTTTTTTTTTTTTAACGTGTTAAGATCTGTTAATTTTGTTTATGAACTTAAATAAATTATCACTTAATGTAATGAAATTGTTTAAAATTCATTATTTAATTATTCACAACAAGACATTTGAGTCAAAAAGATGATTTCGATTTATAATTTGAAATCATCAGATAATGACAAGTAATAGTAAAATAGGTAAGTACATAATTTTGTGAGTTTTAATATATGTATATTTATTCTACAGTTGCTTATATCCCACTTGACACGTTTCCTAGATCTTTACAAATTATTGATTATCTGTTAAGAATAAAGAACTTACTTGTTTGATCGGTCTAATCTTTATAAAAAAAAACAAAAAAAAAAACAATTATTTCACACGATACTGTCCATTGTCCAAACTGCTTTCAGTTATTTTTCACTTGTTTACTTTCATCTTTTTATACATTTAACTGTTATTCAGACGGGACTTACAATTTTAATAAACTATTAACCTAAAAATATAACAAAATCCAAAGTAACAAATAAAATTGTTGTAAAATATTTACAATCTACAAAACAAAGCAAAATTACCAAAAGCTTACTAGATTCATTTCTTTCCAGTCAGTTCATTTCCCTTTTAATATGTTAGTGATTCATTTGAGTTGAATGAAACACTATCAGAATCTAAACTAACGTTTTTTAAATAACTGAATTTATTACAGACTGAGATTTAAAAAAAATCTTTTTGAGAACACTAATAAACTTTATCTGTCTACGTGGGATAAATCAAGGAGTTTAGGTTTTTTGATGATGTTGAGTGTATTTTTGTTTCTAGTTAATCAGTTTTCATTTACTTCAGCTTGTTATGGTTACTTAAAGCTAGTCGATTTTTGTTAGTTTAGTTTTAAATTTAATAGTAATTAATTACCCTTAGGGTAATTTGTATCACTATTAACGAAAATCTGTTTTATTGTTTATTTATATTATAATTATTTTCTTAGAATAGATATCTCTCTGTCTTTGTCTTCATATCAATTAAATCAGCCACCTCAGAACATCAACCTTCGGGTAATAGGCATTGAATTACAAAATATTAATTTATTTTATAGTTATATTACAACAATAAAATTCCCTTCCTTCAAGTGACTTTGTTTATTATTTTTGGAGAGGTTTCGAAGGTTTGACTACATCATCAGACCCTTATTTTTTTAGGCTGTCAACACTTTAATTTAAAACATAAACACAACAGAACACATTAAGGAGCGCAGTGTCATTCCATTTTACCTGTTGTGTTTTTAATATATGTTAAGTAATGTATTTAGGTTTTATATTAATGTGTTCAGACCTCCGAAGAGAGAAGGATTTGTTAATTGAGTAATTGCTTCGAAACGCGTCAAAAAACGTTAAGTAAAGTGACGTAAAATAAAGACGGAAACTTTTATTCCATTTAATGTTTTGGATACTAAAATAAATATTATATTAAAGTGTATATTTGAGATACGATGGAAACTGATTGTAAAGAAATAAACCCAAAATGTAATAGATTTAGATAATCACTTGACAATGGAGTTGATTTGATACTCTCAAAAAGTAGTGCATTAGATTTATATACAGAAATGATTGTAAATGTCCGATTAAACAAACAAATATTTAATGATGAGTCTGGACAGTGTAAACTGGTAATCATTCTTTGACTCAATTGCATAGTTTTCTTTGAAATCAAACAAATACGTTGGGAAGACAACATTCACGTGTATACAACATACAAAGTTAGGGTTTCAAAATTTAAAATACTTATACATATACAATGTTGCAATGCAGATATTTGTACATCCACATGTAATGGAAATATTTATTTCTATACAAGAATTTATACAGTCATGTTTTTAAACTACTCACATGGAAAGGAATATTACTATTTTGAGGTTATATTTACCTTTAGGTTTAATTTTTATACAGCTTATTTACATATTTCGATGTAGTTGAACTAATAATTATTTCCGTCAAATTAAAGCCATTTTTTAAAGGAGCTCAGTTTGTTGGCTTTAAAACGAGGGAAAAGCATAGTCTAGTTTTATTGTTATCAGTGGAAATGTCTAACGCCAAGATGTCTATTCCTGTGTCTAATAGAATTCCTTCTACCGCAAAGGATTCTCTTAAAAGCATGTCTAAATTCAGGACTGAATATAGTGTATATAATTGGATTTAAAGTAGAATTGAAATAACCTAACCAAAGAAAAAAAGCTATTAAATATGGGCTGAATACCTCATTGTTGTCTCTATTATAAATTGGAAGAAGTATTGCCATTATGAAAAAAGGAAGCCAACATATAACAAAAGCCCCCGTTATGATGGCTAAAGTCTTTGCTGCTTTCCGTTCACGTTTTGAGTCAGCTGCTTCTTTGTTTTTTCTTTTGGGTGGATGATAAGTCAGATGTTGTGGATATTGACTTGATCCTAAGTCCATTGTTACAGGATCTGCTTCTAAACCGTTGCCAAAGGATCCCTTTTCAGGACTGGTATTTGTTGAGCTGACATTTGTAAATGCTGTTGTTGTCGTTGTCGTTGTAGCTTCGGATATTGTCGGTAATGGTCGACCAATGACGCCGACGACTGCTGCTGCTATACCGCCACTACCGCCAGCCGCACCTGCAGCGCATAGACCTGTAAAATATAATGTTACATCTAATATTACTGAATACATTGTGAAGCCTCTATAACTGTGTTGGAGCAGGGAAGGCGTTGAATGAATATTTGAGTTTCATTGGGAGCCAAGTTAGGCTCTCGCTTTCACTTAACCCCTTCAAAATAATTTCATCAAAGATAAAATAAAGCAAAAGCTTAAAGTTTCAAATATTTTAATAATATAAATGAGCTACAATTGTTTCGCCTTGCGGCATCATCGGGCAATTAATTTTATCCTTGAATATGAAGTTTCAACAAGAAATATCTGCTATTACATTAAAGATAATTACATTATTTAAATAATAAATAAAACCTTTAACATAAAGAAAACAAACATTGGCTTTGAAACAGTGTTTAGGAGAGAGGTCTCATATCCGTGTGAAACTCCAAAATTATTTGATATTAGATTTTAATCACTTGGGATCACTAGACTCAAATCTTGTCTGAATCTATTGTTCCAACTATCTCTGTTATTCGTTACCGTAACTCGGCAAAACTTCGCAATATCGTGGTGGCCGGGAAATTATGTTCCACCATATCCAACCCAAGTCCTCATTGAGTGATTAAGGTGGTGCGCTACTCTGTTATGGTAGTTAACAACAAAACATTTAGCTTTGGTGAGTAACATGTCCGATTATTAGACGTGGGTTCTGCTCACCACATTATGACGGTCTATCTCACGAGTTAAATTCCAGATAATTTTATTAAGTTAATTTTCATTAGTGCTGTTCATCATTTCAAGACAAAACTCATATCGTGTATCTTTGTTTTTCAATGTCTCCCACACAGTTAAACTTTTGGAAGATGACGAATAATATGCTTTCATTTGAATGTTAATTGCTTCAAATGATTTAGCGAAGTTATATCAAAATCTTTGATGTCGTTTTTTAATAAAATCGGATTGTAAAGTTTTAGTTTTATGTTGGACACAGTTTTACACAACTCAAAAAATAAATACTCGTTTTTCAACTCGTAACTTTTATAACTTTATCTTGCACACAACTCTTACTACTTATGTAAGAAACTTAAAAGTCTGCAGTACTTAGAAAAACGTACGTTCAATTTCTATAAGTTGATTTTACTATTGTGTAGACATAGATTTCCAACTTTAACTTCTAGCATCACACATCAAGATAGGTTTCTTAAGTACAACAAAGAATCCGTTATTCTTGTAACAAGAAAGTTTTGATCTTATTAAAGTTAAAATCACAAAAGTCAAGTTTTGCAAAGTTTGTGAACACAAGAGGAAATTAATCTAAGTATAAAACTGAAACCATAAACAAAATTAGCAAACTTTAGTGGACTTTGTAAAGACACGATTATTAGACTTTACATAAGAGACCCATACTAACAACTCTCACAAATCACTTGTTGTTTATTAAAAAATACAGATATCAAAATTTACTTGTTATTAAATACAGTAAGCGCGAAAGATTTTTAGAAAGGATTAACTTACTGAAAGTCACCATCGAAAAGATGCTCTCGCTTTGGAAGGCGTTAGTGTTCCAAAACTACCATTGCTCTAAAAAAGGTTAACTACCCGGAAGGGTTTAGCGTTCCGATAGGGGTTTTGCACAGAAAGATACTCTCGCCCAGAAAGAGTTTACGTCACGACGTCACGAAGGAAGCTAAAGTTCTAAAGGAATACAACCCATTATGTGGCTGACGTTTTTAAAGAGGCTTTCGACCAGGAAAGTGGCTGACATCCAGGAAGAGCTAAGGTCCTGAATGGGATTAAAGTCCTGAAGAGTTAACCACCCCGATTAGGTCTTCCTATCTGAGGAGCTTGTTCATCTTGGGACAAATAAGATTTCCAGATAATTAGAGCACCCTTCGGGGGGCCCCTTTTGGTTTGAAATACGAATGTTTGTAGAAGTTTTTGTTGTTTATTTTTTATAAGTGGGTTAAAAAATTGAAAAGTCGTGTTGTAACATATTTATCTAATATTATATTTATTATAATATTATATTTATAATTATAATATTAACATATTATCTCTAAAATATGAATTTTACGAAAACATATAAATTATAAAGATCATAATAATTCCCTACAATTGTTTGTTCACACTAATACTTACATTTTTTTATAGTGAACCTCTAATTCAATGGTTAGGTTACGTTATCAACTCTGGATTGTACAGATTAGGTTACGTTAGGTTAGGTTATCATATCTGAATTTTACATTTTAAGTTATGTTATTATTTCTGGATTGTAAAGGTTAGATAGTTTATCATCTCTAAATTGTACAGGTTAGGTTAAGATATCATCCGTTGATTGTACAGGTTAGGTTATGTTAGGTTATCGTCTCTGGATTCTACATTTTAGAATTTCTAAAGAAAACATGAAGTAATTTATACAATAAGAGAAAATTAAATAACGAGACAGGAAAAAACACAATCAAATTATTAATTAATTAATCAGCAAGTTCTTGTTTGATTTTAATTAACGGTTACCAAGGGTGCATGTCGGGGGTTGAATTAATTAAAATATAGGAAGATATTTGTATGAAACGTGTTTGTGAAGCAGAAAGAGGATTTAAAGTAAAATACAAGATAAACACAGTGGGAGAGGGACTGAAATATAACAGAGTTTGTGTACTACTTGCGTATTTTTTATTAAGTCAGTCAGTTGTTAGTTTCTTCTACTGATCACTATGTTATCGCTTTAGTTTTACTTTTTGTAGGTGCTCTTTAATCTGTTAAAATATTTGAACGATGTTGTACGGAAACATTTATTTTTGGTCCCTTGAGTCCAAAAAGAAGTGTTTTGTAAGATGTCTATGTATCGTTTTTGAACTGCTGTACGATCCAAATGTGTTGATAGATTCTAATAAAATTTGGCTATATTTAGGAAGATTTTTCATTTGTTCGAAAACTCAAAACCTATGACGTAAAAAAAGATACAGAAACGATATTAAATATCTTTATGAAATTAAAATCAAATGTGAAGTATAACGACCAAATCCTTCAGCAAAATCTAAAGCAGTACGGTTTTTTTAATTATAAAATCTAATTGGAATAGTTGTATAAAACTTGAATATAGAACGTTTATTTATTTAAACGCGTTTCAACAACAAAGTCACCAAAACTTGCAGCTCGTGCCTCACTGAAGATGGCGACTTTGTAGTTGAAATGCGTTGAATAACAAAATCATCATAACTTGCAGCTCGTGTTATCCTACTAAATATATACTCCCCATCCTACTGTGATTCTATTTTAAATCCTCCTTCTACTTCACAAACACTTTTCAGGCATCTTCCTTCATTTTAATTAATAAATTTACAGTTAATTAAAATTACAAAAGTGGAAACAAAAATAAGAAAAAAAATGTGTGAATTATTACGTAATTAAAATGTATTTTCTGGCTTGTTATTTAATTTTACTTTTAATAATTTCCTTGGACAAACTGGCCTTTACATTTCATGAATTGTCCACTGTACTTGAAAACGAGAATAATATTTGACAGTCAAATCAATACAAGTTTTAAAATATGAATAGTTTCATAATTTGGTCATACTTAATATAGTTTACTTTCTCACATATACATAGTATAGAGAAAGTTATGTTATACGTCAAAATGTTTATGAAAATTTTAGTGTGGATATATCACTTTTGAATGCTTTTTGGATTCATGTCTGCCATGTGTATAGTAAGTTGATAAGCATAGCCTGTACAGGATTTAATTAAATTTAATATGTAGCCACATTTAGATTGTCGGAGTTGGTTTTTAGGTTAGGCTGAGGATAGAGGTAGAACGTTTAGGTATCAGAAGGGCTTCGACAATAAATTATTAAAGTTAATTTGAATGAAACACGATTTTCTCTGAGGACCCGTTTATGGAACAAGAGAAACAAATTATTTCTCTTTTTAAAATTTATAAATATTTGCTCACAGACGTCGTTGAGCAAGTCAGGTAAAGATGAGTACATAAATATAAAGTACAAGAAGGTTTATTTTTACTTTCGAAACAACTACAGAAATCACTTACTTTTGATTTTGTGAAATATTTTTTACTGTTATTTTGTTATAAAACATTTTGCCTTAAAAACTTCCAGACTAAATCAAAGTTTCAGATTCTCTGAGTTCGAGTACTGATACTACAATCCTTCTTAATCAATGATTTTTTTTAATCATATAAATAATAAAAAACCATTTTATTACCAAATCATTAAGAAATTAAACTCACTTACATCCGCAATATCAACCACTGTATTATCTGTTCTCTAAAACACAAATGAATTAATTATTCACTAAATATTTACCTCTCAACACAAACGCACAAACTCAACTCACTTACAGCCACCATTATGTTTACATTGACTTTACCTTAAATCTATTTTTGCTTTACAAACACGTTCCCGTTATTTTCTATTATTAATTAAGCCGACCTTTAAGTACAGTAACCGTTAATTAAAATTACAAAAATAAATCATAAAGAAAAAAGGGTGAACAATTAATTCGTATTTTGAAAATTGTTTTCTTGCCTGTCATTTAATTCTATTTTTAATGACATTTAAAAAAAAAAGTAGTTAAAATGAATTTATCTTTGTAGACTTGGTAAGTAAAAAGAAGTTAGATAAACATAATGTAAAATCCCTGAAACACTTTGATAGCGTCAAGGACAAAAGAGAACAAGAGTTGGTTAAAAATGTCTTTACAGGGAAGAAAGCGATCTAACCCAACAATAGACGAAGAAAAGTGTGAATGTTCTTCAGTTTTTCTCTCTTACATAATCGTATTGTAGAGAAATTTTTTAATTGATTGAAAATTCTATATCTAGTGTTACGGATACATTCGTTCTGAGATTATTTTAGTAAACAAAAAGGGTTCGGGATAATTTCTGTCTGTCCAATGCTTGGAAGTGGGTCACTTTTAATAAAAAAATTCATGTAGACATATTTTAATCATAACTGGGTGCTTTTTTCTATTTTTTTTTAAAATACATAATACGATATTTAAAAAATACCTTGTTACAATATTAATATCCAGACAAACCTTATTGGTTTCTATTTAATCATACGTTGTAGGTAAAAAAAAAAAAAAAATAGCAGTAATGTTTAGCAAAGTATGAAGACACAACACTTATGCAAAAACTCATAAGAAAATATATAAGAAAAATACATAAGAAAAAAACAGAAATATACTTTAATAAAATACGATTTCGGTAAATAAGAGATTATGACAGAAGCTTAACAAATTTTGATTCCACTTAAATATATTTCAAAGGCGTCGTTCACCAAAGTTTATTTAAATTTTTTGGTCAGTAAATACAAAACTGACTGTGAAGACGATTATTTTTATCTTGTACCCGTGAGTGAGAAAGTTTGTGCGTAATTGTTTCATTTATTTGTAAGAACGTAGCCTACATTAAATTTCCAACATGTATATCTTATTACCTGTGTAAAAGTGCATTCTCAAATGAATTTAAATCATGCATACTTTCAAAGTCCTCCCTTACATGACTTTAACATGTTTAAACATGTTCAACATATCCTCCCTTACTTGTTTATTCT
The DNA here is from genome assembly GCA_963513935.1 of Aphrophora alni. Classification (NCBI taxonomy): domain Eukaryota; kingdom Metazoa; phylum Arthropoda; class Insecta; order Hemiptera; family Aphrophoridae; genus Aphrophora; species Aphrophora alni. The sequence continues at coordinate 51,187,424 of OY740776.1, read as the reverse complement.
GTTGTTTAACCGACTTTCGAGGAACAATTATAATAAAACTGAGTTATAAACTGATCGTTATAAATTCAGGACATATCATTCCCAACACAAACCATTTCATGAAGCTAATATAACATTCAATGTTTCCAATCTTATAAAGTTTATTGGTTTCAGTTTTACGGTTTGATTAATTTCGCTCGCGAATAACCCTCTGGGTCTTTTTTCATTCAAAAATTTCTAACTCCTAGAGATTTGAGGTATAATGATGCAATTTCGTACAAGTATAAAAAAGATTTCAATCTTTTTATAGGAAAATTACCCATTTTCAATTATAAGTTGTACCGGTTTTTTTTCAACTAAGTTTTAATTGTCTATTTTATAGTATTTTTTTAAAACATTAACATATATTCAGAAAGACTGAAATCTTCTGAATCCAATGGTACAAACTGCGTTCCCCTAAGTCAAACCGTTCTTGAGATATAACGGTTTTTATAAATTATTTTCTCCTTCAAATTTGGTATGCGGTAATCCGCATTACTCCAGTAATGTATTGTTTGCAGCACTTTGAATTGTAGGGGCGTGATAAACTTCTTTTTTTTAAACTCATAACTCCTAGAGTTTTTGAGATATAATGATGTAATTTCGTATACGTATAAAAAACATTTCAATCTTTTTATATAAAAATTACCGATTATCAAAAAACAAATTACTCTGTTTTTTCTCAAATAAGTTTTAATTGTCTATTTTAAAATATTTTATAAAATATTAACATATTACTGTTTAAATATATTCAAAAATATTGAAATCTAAACCGAGTTTCTCTAAGTCAAACCGTTCTCGAGATATCGCTTGCGAAGCGAACAAAGATTTTAGGTCAATATCGCGAATAATCCTCTAGGATTTTTTCGTTATAAATTCAGGACATATGATTCCCCACACAAACCATTTTAAGAAGCTAATATAACCTTCAATGTTTCCAATCTTCTAAAGTTTATTGGTTTCAGTTTTACGGTTAAATTAGTTACGCCTCTGCTGTCTACAAGCTTTACTTTTATGATTTTAATTTACGTTGCTCTAACTATAAAGAGTTGGCGGACCAGAACAAGCATCGTCCTGTAAGTGACAAACATATCAAGAACGATGTTACCTCATTTCGAAAATTAGTGGTTCCTTTCAGGATATTTGATCTTTAGTCTCTTTAGGGACTTTTACCCCTTCTGGATCGGTAGTCGCTTTCGGGACTTTAGCGTTTTTTCGTGGCAATAGTCCTATTTGCCACTTTAGCCTCTTTCGGGGTAGTAGTCCCTTTGTGGACTTTAGGGATTTCTGCGAGAGCAATCCCTTTAGGCACAATAGTGGTCTTCTGGTTCGTAAGGCCCAGAACTATGCCTTCTTTTGGTACGTTACTGGGTATTTTCTGGAACGCTCAATTTAAAAGAAAATGCAATATATAACTCGTACAAAAACAGAAGACCATAACCATGTTGTTATGTTGTTTTCAAATACTTCAGTCTAAGTAGTGATTTAATGTCTGTTCATTTCTAAATAAAGTAATCAGTCAACAAAATAACACGTTTTAACTGAACGTTAATTAATTATTTGAACTTGTGGAATGTACGATCAGCAAGTACAGTTATGGTAACTGTGAAGTTTTTATATAAACAGTAGATTTTAATAAATGACTAGTGATTTGTGAGGGCAGTGAGCATGGAGTGCTAAACACCGGGGGTCTAATAACAGCATGGTAAAAGTTTTTACAAAGTCCAATAAAGTTTGATATATTTGTTTATGGTTCCAGTTTTAGGTATTGAATCATTTTCTCTGGTTGAAAAACTACACAGCTGATTTCTCAAAATCATCTGTACAGATTTCGTTCGTATTTTAGTAAAAAATATTGACACAAATCATTTTGTAAAATTGGTAAAAACATAAACTTTTTGTTTAGGAATAATTCTTATCGACGTCATTTAAATTTGATTTCATATTTTGTTAATGATTAGATCAAAATTAGACCTAATTTAAATTGTTCATATTGACATTTAATATAATTTATGTAATCAATCAATATTATTTATATTGACATAATATATATATAATTACATAATCTGAGACATGTCTGATATTAATTTTTTTAAATAACATCTTACAGAACCGACGTTTATGGTGACGAATAATTTTCATTGTGCCTGTTATGTGATAAAGTTTGTGCAATATATTCCACGTTTTATGATTACTCTCGTGATCAGGGAACGATAAGATGCTCCATGTTACAGTGCCGAGACAATCACTCCAGATCTTACTCGTAACACCATTAATTTTGTAAGGCACATTTGTCTAACATTGAAATTTTGGGGAATATTGCAATGTATAATTTGTAGATTTTAGACGATTGTCCGCTTTCAACTACTTCAGTTTAAATTGGTATTTTCTCTCCTGTTTATATTGTTTTTTTTTTTTTTTTGTTTTTTTTTAATGTTTAAAAGTATAACACCTCTCGTCATTATAAAAATAAGATAAAATAAAAACCCCTAGCCCTTGAATATCATAATAGTGCTAGTTGGAATAGAAGAAGAGTGCAAGAAAGACCTGACGGGAAGTTAAAATACAAGACTACATGATAACGTTGTAGATCCATCAAGCGTCCTGGGGATTACCTTCTACTATGAGGCCCATCATAGGGCTATTTAAATATCATTAGGTAATATTGACCATCTAAACATGTGTTTTTTTAAAATTCCATCGAGTGGACTTTACCAGCGAGTAAATTTAACTAATTGTGAAGTACTGCTTCCAAATACATTTTATTTTAATACATTGCAAGTGATTTGTGAACGTAACTATTATGGGTGGTCGGCGTGTGGACACCAGGCACCTCTTGTAGTCTAATTACCATGTACAACCGTCATTACAAAGTCCACTAAAGTTTGCTAATTTTGTTTATGGATTCAGTTTTATACTTTGATTAATTTCCTCTTGTGTTCACAAACTTTGTAAAACTTGACTTTTGTGATTTTAACTTTAATTAGATCAAAACTTCGTTGTTAAAAGAATAATGGATTCTTTGTTGTACTTAAAAACCTATCTTGATGTGTCATTATATTTTAAAGGTTAGAGGTTAAAATGGAAGATAAATAATTAACAGGTTGATGGGCAACATCATAGTGCATACACAACCCCATATCTTCTCTGTGTGTTATAGTGAGATAAAACAAATGATATAAAAAAATAAATAAAATTCTCGATCTTTCCATCAAAATCTAAGGAAATGTCATTTAAATCAATCATTCTGATTCTTATATGTACTCTTTAATTTTCATAAAATACTGTCTTAATAATTGTTAGTATGTTTACCTATTCTGATTTTCGTTTCCATTTTAAAAATCTTATTACAGTTATTAAGGTATCGGCATCCAATTTAGTAAAAGTAGTAAAAAAATTACATTGTGTCAAATATATCATATCACAGAGTAGTATATAATAATCTTCAAGAAGTTTATATGCCCAATAAAAGAACCATGACTTCTTCCACGCATTCAATACCTGAAGACAACAATTACTAAACGTGGGCTCAAAGCCGATTACTGCAAACTGCCTTATTTAATAACAACATTTTAAGCCAGTCTATGGTAAACATTCCAAAGATATTGAAACAAAATTTGTTTTGCAATCTTAATTAATAACAACGGTTTAATCAGTCAATAACAAACTGTGCTAAGACATAGCAACAAACTGTATTTCCCAATCTTAATATAATAAGAACGGTACAGTCAGTCAATAACAAACTGTGCTATGACATAGCAACAAACTGTATTTCTAATTTTTAATCTAATAACAATGTTGTGTGTAATACAACAGTGTATAATAAACGATGCAAAGTAATTGCCGCAAGGTGAGTTTTGAGATTTTAATTAATTATAACTTTAAATTAAATGTTTAGTATACGGTTAAAAAACATTTCTTTGCTAAATTAAGTAATCGAAACGTTAAAGGCAATATCAGGGTTTTTGTGGTTGTCATAAAGTACCTTAGGTTTTATTTTTTAGGCTTGGTCACTGAAGGTCTCTTTTTTAAGGGTTTTGGTCTCTAAGTCAGTTAAATTTTAAAATTTGATATTGCACATAATACAAAATATAACATAATTAATGAAATGAAAGAAAATACCCCCAATGAACATATCTTAGGGGTTAATTATAATTAAAATAAAGTCTGTGCTCCTGTTATCTTAAAAATGTGATAATAGTTGCAGCATTTGCTTTATTTTAATACTTTTTTTTTATCGAACTATAATACTTTGTTCAAAGGTGATATTCTGTTTATGATGTTAAATCCAGATTTTAATACTTCATTATTAATCTAACAATGGGAAAGTGCAAAGTGAAAGACGTGGTTAAAGATTACTGTAGGTACTCAAATGGTTATTTAATTAGTTCCTGGGCTAGACCAGCAGTAACAGTGACATTTTTGTAAAGTATGTAACAGTGTAATTAATATAACTAATGGCTTCTGTCGTACAACTCAACATGCACAAATGAAGAAACATTTATCAAACTATAAATTGAAACTTGATAATATACTGTACAATTCATTAAATAATGAAGCTAAGAGGAATGCTGTCAGAGCTGAATTATTATTGACGGTTAAATCAAAGCTATCAAATATATCTTTGAACTGTAATAGTGATAATAGTTCTAATAGTTCTGGCAAGAAATGCCTACAGAACCTACTACGATTATTAATTAGCCGATAAAGATTAGGCAGATGAAGAATTAAGAGAGAAACTTAGAGCTCAAGAGGCAATAGATTTGGAACAGCTCTCGAGGGGTCTGATAGAGAAGAACAAAGCAGAAACAAAATTAAAAATTAAGTTTTTTGATAAGTTGTTAAAAATTGATAAGTTGTTTTATGAAGCAACAAAAAGATTACAGTCATCATTGAAGATGATGAATTATGATGAATTGAGTTTCTCTCAAAAAAAATTTTGTAATAAAAGCAAAGAGGAAAAATGAAACATGCTTCAAAGAGTGTTGGCTCAATAGCCAAAGTAATTGAGAAAAAATTAAAACCTAAAAAAAACAATCCATTAACTGAAATTATTTGACCTGAACATCATTATTAAATTTTTCTTTTTATGACTAATGTTTAGTAAATTAGTTATTTCTCTTTGTTTTTATACTTTTGTATTGTGCAGTTTATTCTTAATTTAGTAAATTTACTGTAATTTTAACTAAATAATAAATAAATAACCATCCCCCATCGGAGAATGACAGATGATTCCGAAAGTAAAAATGAGTTTTACTTGTAAAATTCCTTAATATTATACAAGTAAGTTTTTATTCCAGCAATATACAAAGTAATAGAATTGTTATTGACTTACTAAAAATAGTGTTATGTGTTTTCAATCCATTTTTAAAATCATATCAGTCATTCTCTTATCTGGCATTTGGTAGGGGTCTTTATATTTAAAAAAAGTTATATTTTTTTTGTATAATATACCGTAACTCTTAGCCTATAACAAACGGCGCTATGACATAGTAACACACTGTGTTTCGCTATCATAACATAATAACAACTTTACAGTCAGTCTACAGTCCATCAAATCACATTTTTATTAATTAGCATCATCGTTCATGAAGACTCCTAAAGGACTTAATAAGGTTGGTATTTCCCTTGAACGCCAATAACTATTACAAAGAAACATATGTTCAATACTCCTATAGAATGGTATCGTCAATACTATGTTATGGTTATGAAAGTGTTTTCTTGTTGAAGCCGAAAAATCTCTCGGTCATCATCATCACCTTAAGAAAAATGAAGAAAAAAACATTACCACATCGGTACGCACTATAAATAACCCACTTAGAAGGTGTTTACACCATGCTACAAGTATACGTACCAGCTATAACGCCTCCAGTGGGCGGTATCCTGGTTGTACCACTAGTCACGGACGTACCAGCCGCTACCGTTACTCTCCTTCTTATCCTCTTCCTCGCAGTTTGGAATATCCTCCAGTACAGTATCAGTATAACCAACAACGGAAGGTAAAATGACGATGCTGTAGCAAATATTTGGTAACCAATGTCCTGACTGACTAGACATGTTCTTTGCTCTGTGATTCTGGTCTCCCAGCCTGGATCCTTCCAGCCAAGAAGAGGAGCGATGCAGACTAAGAAAGACACAGACCAGATGAACAAGATCATGATACCTATCCTTTGTGCTGTCCTTTGGTGAATGTAATCGATGTTGGTCACTGCCCAGTACCTGCAACATATGACGGAGCTTTACTGTTCTAGATAGTGAGGAGCAAGATAGAGGGATATTAAAGTTAGGTTAGATTCGCTAACGAGAGAGTAAAATAATTAACTGAGATCAGTTTGATACAAATATATAGTTGAAGGGAAATATTGATAAATGGAAAGAAAAAATAATAGATAGAGGACAGAAAATATATACGTCTTTTCTATCATTTAACCCTTCTCTGACTGAGAAAGAAGAGAAACGGAGAAACGGAGGAAAAAAGAGAGAGATAGTTAGAGAGAAAAAACAGTACGAAGCTGTGCACAGATAGGTTGAAACTTATAAAGAGCGGTATAAAAGTAAATAAGAATTTAAGGAAATGAACTTCGTAATGAGAGGGAGATATATGGTTTGAAAAAGGGTGGACTAGCAATTAGTGAAAACGAAAATAGAGAGCGATGAAAATATCGAAAACCAAGAAGAATATCAAGAAGAAACAGAGAGAAAGATAGATATACAGTAAAGCGGTAAGAAATAGGAAACAAAGAAAATAGAAGAGATCGAACGAAGCATTTGGTGTAGTAGGAGTACCAGAAGATGACAAAGAGCAGAGAGATACAGATAGAAGAGAGGTGGGAAAAGAGAGATATTGGGCATAAAAGAGACACGACATAGTACAGATATAGAGAGATGATTAATAAATAATGTATATAAAAGAAAGTAAATTAAATAAAAATTACTAAAAATAAGATACTAAGTGAGGAATAGGAAGAGATTCTAATTGGGAAGGGAGAAATATATATGTATAGGGATGCACAGGGATAGAAAAACCTAGAGAGAGAAAATAGGTAAAGAGGATACAAAGGAAAGAACAACAGAGGAGGAGAGAGACAATAATATGTGGTAGTAAGATTGGTAAAAGGAGAAAGAAGGGGCGAATGTGGGGTAGAGAGAGAGAGAGAGAGAGAGAGAGAGAGAGAGAGAGAGAGAGAGAGAGAGAGAGAGAGAGAGGATAATTAAGAAGGGGAATGAGAAAGGAGTAGTTAGGAACAGAAAAAGAGGGAGATGTCAGTTGATATCTAGGAAAAGATCGAAACATGCTAAGTGAAAAAGTATAGCAGTGAGAGAGAACCACAAAGTAGATAGCGAGATGAGAGAAGGTGGAAGGGGAGCGAAGAAGAAATATGGAGAGACAAGAAGTGGAAAATAATAGGAGAAAAGTGAATCATTTTTAAAGAAGAATTTAGTTTAAGAAAGAAAGAAAAAGAGATAAGTTAAAAAAAGAGGAAAGAGGGCATTTTAGTAGATAAATAAATAAATATTAGTCATAATTATGTAAATGTTCGTCCTAGCTTTGTACATTCAAACTGCAATAATTTAAACTGGGTATTATATTCCTGAAGATTATGACAAACCAAAAGATGTCAAATACCTTACTCAGACACAGGACACAGATTTACCTAAATGTGCTAAATATTGAAAGACATTTAAAGCTTTCACTGTGATATTGGAAAATAAGCGTCTCTACTTTTCAATGTATGGTTGTTGGGAGAATTTAAAGAAATAATTTAAACACTCAAACATTATCACAAAATAAAGGAATTAAAATCATTGCACTAACTTTCTCAAACAGCCATCCTCAAACCCAAATAAATACCAACCAAAACCAACCGTAAAGAAAAATACCAGCAAGGTAGTTATAAGTCAAAAAGTGAAAATGTACCATGAACGAAGTCTTTAAAGAAATATTTGTGGCCCAAACTGGCTTCAGAGTAAATTGTACTTGATTAGGGGTTGATTTTTATTTTTAGCAATTAGTTTTCAACTGTAAATTTTTTTTTCTTTCATTTTGTACACTGGTTTGGGTTATTATTTTTATACTTCATTGATATTTGAATGACATCGGTACAGCCAAGTCTGGATAATATGGTTTTTGGTATTTCTACCTCTAACTCATGAATCATCAGTTTTAAAAAACGAGACAAATCTACTTCGTATGGGTTTTTAAAGGCTACACTTGTAGTATAGTAAATAATAGGGTTAAAAGAAGCGACGTGATTGGATCTATAGAATATAGGTCAAAGATCCTGATTGGTTCTTAGCATACGCTAGTGTGGTAATAAAAGACGTCCATGAAAACAATTTTGTATATTAAATAGTCTTAGTATGATTTTATAATAAATGTTTTAATGGAAAATAATGTAAATGTGTAAATGAATAATTAATTATAAATTGATGTGTCAAGGAGTTTTGGAGGAACGCTTAGGTGGAAGCAGGAATAATAATCTCGTGGCTTTGGTCAGTCTTAGCTAGAGATCAGACGTGGTAGGATGTGTACTTTTAGAGTCTTAGCATAAATCTGAAGAAGTTCGTCTAAAAAGTTTTCTCAAATATAGTTCAAAAATGTTAAAAGAAATGTAAGGAGTGTTTCAAGTGATAATGTCGTGTTAGTAAAGAACTAAAAAGAGTGTGCACGATAGACAGACGTAATTTGATTGGGGACATTGTGAACATTTTATTAATTGAAAAATTTAAAAAGTAGTGAGACAAAGAATTTGTATATTTGTTAATGACAGGACAATTGATACAAATATTTTAATGAACATTCGTCTTTGTAAAATTAATAGTAAAAAAGTACAAAGAATTACTAACTATAAAAGCTGACGTATTAATTACAAGAGACTATGTTTTCTAGACGCGACATAGAAACAGTTCGTGTTCCGCGTGGTGACAAACATTCTTTAAAAAACCAAAAACACGCTATGAACTATTTTAAGAAAACATTTCTAGAGGACACGTGACATGAAAGCAGCGATCGCAGAATATTACAAGCTACTGGACGTCAGAGTTTCCTAACTTCAGACATTTTTTATATAATTGGTGTCGTGGTATAGACGCCCTATGTTAATTTTTAGATTAAGGATTTGTATTCTGTTTCAAAACTAATTGTTATACATGTTTGTTGATTTTAATCTTTTTGAGATTATTTCAAGAAAAATAAATAGTAGGAAATTTTCAATATTAAATTAAATCTCCTTCAGAGAGCTACAAAGTTATTTGAATTTTATGAATTAATTTTCTTGTTGCAACATTTAAAAAAAAAAAGTATGAAAAATATAAAGTTTTAGTTGATTCAAAATTAAAAAGAAATATAAAATAAAGATTTTCTTATTAAATTTAGACGATAAATATTAAATATAACATATGATTTTGTTGATGATAAATGTAGGATGTTTTATGAATAATAAATACTTATGTACAATTTCAGCAACACAAGACTTAGAATCTTTCTTGAATCGCCTATGCCAAGTTCTTCTTAAAAAGAACTTTAGACCTCGAGAGTTTATAATTTAATTTTAATTTAAATTTTTCAAAATTGGTAAGCGAAAGCTTCCTGTAGCCCTAATTGTCGATCATTTTTAATTAAATAAATAATAGCTTCATTTCTTTGAAAAAGTAAAAAAATAAAAAAATAAAATTAAAAATAGGTATTTCATTCAAATATTACACACTTGAGCAAAATTAACTTAAATCATTAGAGATCTTCGTATTTTTGTGATGTATTTTCTTATAAATCCTCCAAAATTTATAAATTATCAAAAAATGTAATTCACTTCCTGAGTTTGTGGAGAAAGTTATGTTATGGATAACATAATCGATATCGTCCTCTATTGTCGCCCTCAAAGTGTTATTATTATTTTTTTTTTTTTGTTTTTTTTGCAAGTTAAAACATTTTACAGTTCAGGACTGATTGGCAAAAACAAAATGAATTTCAACAGCTGTGATAAAAGTTCCATAATCAAATACGACTTACGTTCATAGCACAATCGATGCAAGTTTAAGCCCTTATTTAAATATATATATATATATATATATAAATATTTTCTCATATACAGTATCCAAGGTGCAGTTTATCGTTTATTTGACAACTTACCAAAATAAAACTTTTGTCGTCATTAATTTGGGTTCTTTTATAATGGGTTTTGCTACGGAGTAAGTTTGTACAATATTTTGGTACAATTTATTTTTTTATAACACAAAACTCTCAAATATTCAGTTATTTAAAAATTAAAAATATCAAGATAATATTCCAACACACTAAATCGAATCACCCATTTCAACAGTACAACCTTCGAGAAACATCATTCAAAAAATACTTTGTGGGCTTCAAAACAAATATATTCTCCAAAATGTGACATATATTTTCGACCCATGACATAACTTCCTTTATACTACCCGAGAATGTAATTAGGTTTTGCAACTGTTAGCACAATATGTGAATTTGTAATATCGGAGACCTTGATATTAAACCACAAGAATGGATATCAGATATCCTTCGTCCTGATAAAGTAATATTACATGGAAAGCTGTATCACATTATAAAGAACTGGGTTTGTCTTCGTCATTGACAAGAACCCAACATCAAAAGATTTAATTACACCGCAACACTAATGTAGTGAAGACTAAAACTGTGAATTTAAACATAAAAAAGTTTAAAATACTATTTTTGTCTATGGTTATTATATTTGACAATTATAATATCTGAGTTGTGTTTTATTAAGCAAAGAGACTGTGTTGATTTCCATAATATTATAAATGGATAATCGATATTGATAAAACAAGTAAATTTGTTTTGAACAATACTATTTATATTTTTATTAATAACCTACAATTTTTATTAGAACTATTTTCATAGTCGCTAGATTTTTCTTTTCTTTTTGAGAATATAAAAGATATACAATTTATCACAAAATAAATGTTTTGTTTGGATCTCTTTTTGAAATTCTAAATAATTAAACAATGGGTTTATTTAGAAGTTCACTATTTTTCGATTGGATATTTTGAAATTATTAGTTAAACAATTTCAAGTTATATGTGACTTGAAGTTAAAATAGGCCAAACTCCTTATGCTGATAACTGTGGGATTAATGTAGATTAATTTATTTGTTTTAAATCACCAAAATAACCAATATTGGTCAGTTGGTGCAGTAAAGCAGAATGCTGCAGCTGATCTGGTTCAATTATTCGACCAGTGGAAAAACAACGTTAATTCGTTGTGATTGAAGAGGACAACCATTAGAATTGTGATACATATAAATAAACTATGTAATAATAAACATACCTTCTACTAGTTTCGTAAAATTTCAACATATTATGCAGACAATTAATTACTAATGAAAATTAAATTTATGGGGTATGATATCATAAGACCAAAACTGAAAATTCCAATTATCTTAAAGTCAGCTCTAACGAGATTCATAAAATTTTAAAGCTTATGACTTAAACCGATGTCAAAAACAGCTTTAAAAAAACCTCAAAATTTGTAAGGATTTTACTTGCTGTTAAGCACATTTTTTCCACCATAAATTTCGTCTTTGCGAAATACCTTAATGTTTAATGACTATATACATGGTCCATTTTTCATTTTTTTACTGCGTTTTTTTATATATATAAACCTCAAAAAATTTCACTAATATTTCGTGAACAGAAATATTTGAGAAGAATCACATGAAAATATTTTGTGTTTGTTCTTTATGAATATCACAAATATGTTCAAATTTGTAATCGGTAGACACTATTACTGACGTTACACCTGACAAAATTAAAAATAATATATATAATATAACTTTTTGTAAAAATATAATTGTTTTAATTTTAAAAAAGGAAACATTTGTTTATTTTCATTATTATTTCCTTCAAATACCATTTTCATACAAATGAATCACACTGTGGCGGCTCAATTCGTTAGCCAATTTTATCGAAATCGAAAGAGCAAATTTTAAGAAAATCGGAATTTTTAGTTTTGTTCGTATAACAGCTCGTAACGCACTGAAAAATACGCATTGCCAGCATTGGTTTCGAACCCGTACAACCTTGGTGCTTCCAAGTTCGAGCTTCAGTTAGCTAGGCGTATCTTACCCAAGTGCTTCACGCCAGTCCCAAAGTTTTATAAATTATTCTATGGTCAGAGGCCAAATCATTGGCTTCCTTATTTAGGTTCAGTATTTTTTAGTTTATGTGTAAATTCTTCTACCGCATGTAATTTAGTTTAAGTTAGGTAAGATTAGGTTCTCTAATCTAGCTTATGTTAGGTACGTTAAGGTTATGTATAACGTGGTTCTAACCTGTCTAAAGCAATGGCCACCAGATGTAAGATCGACGCAGTGCAGCATAACACATCGCTCGAAGTCCACATGTCGCACAATTCCGGACCCAACGTCCATTGACTGCTCACCTCATAGACAGCACCTAGTGGCATGACCAAGCAAGCCACTAGAAGATCTGCTACAGCAAGTGAGAGGATCAGATAATTGGCGACACTTTGGAGATTCCTTTCGAGCAAGATGGCTGCAATGACGAACACGTTACCTGGAAAGACGAACAACAATTACCACAAAGTCTCGTCAAAGCTGGTTTATTAGATATAAATGTGTTCAAAATAAACAATTAATTTGATAGTATAGGGTTTTTCTTGTAGGGGATATTTATTTCCAAGACTTGGGGGGGGCTGGGTTAAAACGAAACAGTCCTGTAGCATCGTCTACATAACGGAATGAAGACATGAGTTATGTGTTAGTGCTTAGCCTGACGAAACCGAAAAAAAACTAAATCTATTTTATTTTGCAATAGTATAAATTTCTCTATATATACCATATTCAAAAATGCCGGCATATTTGAATTAATAATTTCTTATCTGGGACATGCAATAAATCATTCTGCGCAACTAACAATCAGCATTCATCATTTACAAGGACGAGCTCGCCAAACTACCGGATACAAGTTTCTCTCCGTGTCTGATAGCAGTTACATGCCGGGTATTTATATTTTTATTACTGATTATTAAAGGAATTTTAAAACGTGTTTTGCATTTATGCGAAGTCGTATTATATGCACCAACCCCTCGTTGACCTACATACAGCCTTAAAAGCTCTGTCAATCTTCCTTTCTTTGCTTCAACAAAAGAAATCCCCGTCTGTCATGAGTTATAACTTTCCATTCAGTTTCGACTTTTTCATTATTTTTAAAAACGTGAATTTTTCACAACTTTTTTAATTTTCGGCAGTTTTTGGTATTCGTTTGGATTTTTATTACCTGATTCTAATAGAAGACAAGGTTTAATTAATTGTAAACATATTGCCTCGACTTGTTCAACGTATTACTTCCTCTCGTGTCCGCTTTGGAATCACAGATCTGGTCGTTCTTTATTAATGGAATATCGGATGAGCTACTATAACAACAAAACACAAAATTACGATTTTCTCAAAATCAACTACCACGATTTTGATCGAATTTTGCTCAAGCGTAGCTAGTCCCTAAGAACCCGCACTACTTAAGGAGATTAAACACTACTTTAACTAAAAGTAGTTTTTTACAGTTTTTTGTTGTAACGAATTTCTGTTCTTTTACGAATTATAAAATCACATTGTCTGCATAATTTGCTGTTGAAATTCTGTAAAGGACCGAAGAAGTTATGCCCGTAAGAAACACAGTAATCCGTATGAGATACTGTACGCCCGTATGAGATACTGTACGCCCGTATGAGATACTGTACGCCCGTATGAGATACTGTACGCTCGTATGAGATACTGTACGCCCGTATGAGATACTGTACGCCCGTATGAGATACTGTACGCCCGTATGAGATACTGTACGCCCGTATGAAATACTGTACGCCCGTATGAGATACTGTACGCTCGTATGAGATACTGTACGCCCGTATAAGATACTGTACGCCCGTATGAGATACTGTACGCCCGTATGAAACACTGTAAGCCCGGATTAAACACAAGCCATTATGAAAACTCGCAAATCACAAAATATTATAGTTTGGGAATAATTAAAAAAAAAAGAAATTAAATATCATTAAAAGCTCTGGTTTAGTCAAATGTAATTCACGCTGACAACGCTTTTAGAGAACAAGTGAAAAAGTATCCTTTAAAGGAGGAGGGAAACCTCTCTGACATCAACAAATTGTACAAAACATAAAGATATGATACTCTAATATAATCTAGAGTTGGCCAAAAAAGACTATATAAGAAAAATGAACTAAACTAACAAAAAACCAAGTGAAAAAAAAATGATGTAGCTAGTGTACTTCGGGACTGTAATTCCTTGAGACTCTGTGAGGGTGAAGAAAATTTATCCCTACTTGCATTTGTGTGAATAAATTTGTTTAGGTTTTATTTAGTTTCAATGTGGAGTGAGTAAGAAAGTTCGAGCAATATTTACATATTTACCTCAGATTGTTTAATATTGTTCTGTCTGTTTTCTTATTTTATGTCTCTCTCAGTCTAATGACGCACTTCATGTCTTAGATGAGTAATTAAAGTTGTTGTGTTTGTGATAAAATTACACAAACCTTTAGTCCTCTTGTGCTATAAACGAGTTCATAGCGTAAATCGAGCTTTTAATAAAGAAGGTCGGACTATTGTGAAAACTAATAAAAGGGGGATCGGATCTATTCTAATTAGAGCTTTATTTATTTGATAACTAAAATATTTCAGAATAGCTTCCCTAAAAAAAATAAATAAGAACCTAAACAAAACGTGTTGGTCTTTATCTGTCAGAAACAACGTTTCGTGAAAAGCCTTGCAACTCTAATAAAATAGGCAATTTCTCAAAACGGATATAACCGATTTCTTTCAAATTGTAGTGGAATATGAAGAATCCAAACCTGTATGCAAAATCGCAAGTGAAAATAAATCATGATTCATGAATTACTTGGAAAAAAAAAGAACTTGATCCATCGTCACTCATACATAAGCTAAGGGAGTGTTTATGCCACGAGCTAGAACAGTTTATTTTCTTATTTGCTATCTTTCAAAACAACGTCCATTTTGTTCACTTCCACTTTTTATTTGGTTTTGATGTAAACGAGACAGTCTGTGTAATGTTTCAGCTCTATTTGCGAAAAGTCATTGCACAATATACAGTATTTCTCTCCTGTGTTGTCGATCCCACCACCTTGTTTTCCCCTTAATTAAATATTGACTAGTCAACAGGTCGTATACACTAGCGCTACCTGCCCAGTGTTCGTTACACTAATGGACATCTGTTTAGTACCAGACATGAAACACGACACCAAAATATGTTTACTAAAAGGTTTGTGTAATTTTATCCTAAACACTGTCATCCTAAAATTATTCATATCTCTAAGGCATAAAGTGAGAGAGACGCAATATGAGTTTTTAAATATGAGAGTTGTGAAAAATTCATTTTTTACAAAAATAATGTGATCTAACAAAGTCGAAATGGATTGGAAAGTTTGACAAGCGAGGGGGAAGCAAAGAAATAGACATCTCTTCCAAGGCGAATGATTTATTTTAAAGTTATTAACCGGTAATTTCAATTGTTCAGATTTTAGATACCCTCAGTTATAAATAAATATCAAGAGAAACAAGTAGTTGGCCGCTATTGTATTGGTAGATATACGAATATCACATTATCTTGGGAGGTAAGGGTGGTTTAAAAATTACAATTTTAAGTGTAGCCCCTAAGCACTCAAATCCAAACGTATTGGTTTCTAACTATCCAAATATGTTGGTTTTCGATTAATCAGTAGATAAAAATAGCCATATAGATGATATAAAACAATTAATTTACTTCTCAAAATGGGTTTATAATTTTGGTTTTATTTAGTGATACGTGAAAAATTATAACCTAAATGCTTGTTCAAATTTGAAAATAATAAAATATTATTGTTCAAAAACAATTAACAAAAAGTAAAATATACCTTGGCCAACGAAAATAAAATCTCAAATTTTTAATTTGATTTACGATGAGAAGTTTAAATATAATAATGAGTAATCAATGACGAAGTCCTTGCAATTTACGTGTTTTATTGCCCGTGATTTAGAATTTTCGATGAAATGGTGACCAGTACCTTTTGTTTGGGTCATTAAAAACTACACTTGAGCCAATTTTTTGTGTTGCCGAAAAAAATGGAACAAAAGTCTCCAAAATATAAACACATAACCAAATATTTCAAACATGTCGACGCGTTCAGGCCGTAAAGTACCCCACATAACAGCCGGTATTTAAAGGAAAACTATTTTTTTACTCAGAGAACCACAAACAAATTTACAATGCTTTTTGTCTCCTTCAGATAACACGACGTATATGTTAGAATAATAACAAGCTTTGAGACTTTAATGAGTGGTTTGCTTAGTTGTCTGTAATAGTTTTAATTAAGGATATTGTCATTTGCAAATAGAATGATCAAAACAAGCTTTAAGACTTTAATGAGTGGTTTGCTTAGTTGTCTGTAATAGTTTTATTTAAGGATATTGTCATTTGCAAATAGAATGATCAAAACAAGCTTTAAGACTTTAATGAGTGGTTTGCTTAGTTGTCTGTAATAGTTTTATTTAAGGATATTGTCATTTGCAAATAGAATGATCAAAACAAGCTTTGAGAATTTAATGAGTGGTTTGATTTGTTGTCTGTAATAGTTTTATTTAAGGATATTGTCATTTGCAAATAGAATGATCAAAACAAGCTTTGAGAATTTAATGAGTGGTTTGATTTGTTGTCTGTAATAGTTGTTTTAATTAAGGATATTGTCATTTACAAATAAAATAATCACAACAAGTTTTGAGACTTTAATGAGTGGTTTGATTTGTTGTCTGTAATAGTTTTAATTGAGGATATTGTCATTTGCAAATAACCAATGTCATAATAATGATAAATGTAAGAAATTAATTGGAAAAAGTAACGTTTAAGTACATTATTGTACGGCCAGTGGTCGTCCACTGTAGACGGCCTCTTCTTATTTTACAGAGGTCTTCCCTGTGCCCTCAAAGATTACTATCAACATATCGACAACGCTGAGATATTAAACCTAGTAGCGAATGAATAAACAGACCACGTAGGTGAAAACAAGACATGAAGGTATCTGAATTATGGAAAAAGAATAACCTGCGGGATAGACAACCCACTCAGAATTATAAAACTTGCATATTCTACCAAGAGGGGAGGAGACACCATCTGTTAGTTGAATGTGGTACAGTAATGCTTATAAAGGCTATAAGTCTGGTAGGGTATCAAATTCAAGTAGAGAATATCCCTTCAACTTCCATATAAAGGAGTTGGGGTTAGAGGGACGGCGGTCTTAGAAGAAGTAGGGGTGCAAAATAGTTCATTTCACCATTTAACTTACCAATGACTGTTGCCAAAATGATTAAGCCCAACACAAGAGATGTAGCAATCATCAACGCCAACTCTACATCTTCAATCCCATCCTCAACGCTTTTTATCTCCGTTAAGTTGACATCCACAGTCCAGTTATCCAGAGGATTCACCACAGAAGCGTTATTCTCCAGCTGACCCACTATCTGCTTCCAGAAGTAACTATCTTCCACAGAGTTGGTCTTGATCTCGTTGAACGTGTTCATGGTGGTGTTCAGTAATTTTGTTTCCGGTACCGTCCACCAGATATCGTTGCTTTCCTGTGTTGTAGCATGTGTAGTCGTGGTTGAATCAGGCGAGGATTTCTTCCGCCATGGACGACGAGCGTACCGTTTGACGAGGTCGTGGTACGTGTTGATGATGACAGTCATGATTGTTAGGTCATGTCATCCGATGGTGAAAGGACCTCATCTCTAACTGCTTCATCTGGAACAGAAAATTGAGTTCTTAACACATCTTCCTTTCCTAAAACAAATAAAAACTTAAACTTATAGTCAGTAAACTTGTTAGCTTGTCAGCATGTAAAAATAAAAGATCAGACTTCAACATTTTTTTATTCTGAAGAATTGAAGTTTAAAAACAATTAACATTTTATTCCCTTATGAACACACGCGTCCATAAGTTATAACATTTGTTTAAACATTATATATTTTTATGAAACTTTATATGTTTGAACAAAATATTAAACTACTGGTTTGAAAATTATGGTTATTAAGAACGAATGAATTGACACTACAATCAG
Source organism: Aphrophora alni (assembly GCA_963513935.1). Classification (NCBI taxonomy): domain Eukaryota; kingdom Metazoa; phylum Arthropoda; class Insecta; order Hemiptera; family Aphrophoridae; genus Aphrophora; species Aphrophora alni. The sequence continues at coordinate 51,169,282 of OY740776.1, read as the reverse complement.
ATATGTATGTTATTGCTCTGTCACGACATAGTTTTCCAAATTCCGTTAATCTATTCGTACACTAGTTTACACTAGTGAACAATCAGACCAGTTGTGAATCCGTACATTGCAATGATTTTATGTTATTTCAAGTTTGTGTAACAGTGTATTGTATGTCATGTGTATATGTTATCGTGTTTTGTGTATAAACTACAGCTTTCTCCAATATAAATTGAGTGTAACTCATGTGAATATTTTTATCTTGATCAAACTAGGAGAAACATTAACGAGATTCAAAGAGCTTTTGTTGCATATTAAATTTCTCAGGCCTGTATAAACTAGCGTTTCTGATCATGTTCTTTCTACATTTCATGACGTAAGAAAGAATAATGTTATTTTCATTAAAGAAACTAGTAACGTTAAATTCTTAATTAATATGACCATTAACATTACCAATTAATATTTCTTGTTGTAACTCCAGGATTAAATGAAGCAATAAAGCTACAGTTTCAAGATTATTATAATAATATAAATGAGCTACAATTAATTGTTTCGCCTTGCGATGGGGCAACTAGGTTTTTTTATTTATAACTGCTTTATTGCTTGGTTTGGGAATGAACAGGAGATTTATCCTTTCATTTTATGAAATAGGTATACAAATTGTTGTTTTAATTTTATAATTAGAGTTTTAAATATATATTTACTTAAAATTACTTTTCTTGGTAGGCTAGCCTGTAATGTGTTTTTCTTTTGTACCATCAAGAACGCTTTAGTAGTTGTTAATCATGAGGAATATAACTGGATTTACAACTTTATTATATAGTCTTAGCTTAGATTCCTATTAGGTCTCTCTCTTAACTAAATCTTGTTCTTATCAACCATGAGTATTTTTATTTTATGTTTTTTCTTAATTTTTTATAAGCCTATGAACACAGAAGGGTGTTTTGCCTATAAACGACAAGGAAATCAAAAATATTTCTCATGAGCTATCATATGTAACTTCTCTTTAACCGCATAAAAGTGGTTTCGAAATATGTCTGTAAACAGTTTTACTGATTTCATTATAATTTGGTACGTAGCCAAACAACTCATTTTTAATAAATTATATTTCAAACAATCGACCATAATAATTTGTACTACATTTTGCTATAATGAACATCAAAATACTGCAAGTAAAAACGTATTTTTAAAAAGTAATGAATCATTCACATAGGTTGCACTAAATCTATCATTTAACATAATCTATCATTCCACCTGAGCTTACTGAATAAAATAAAGTTTTATAAAATAACATAATTCAATAAAACATAACGTAATATGATATAAATTTAAGCTGAATGTTTTGAAACAATATTCCAATATTGGCAACCCTGTCCTGCGAGACTTCATGTTTCGTCTCTCTGTAATAACAGAGCTTTGTATTCCGTCTAGGGATGCGGAAATATGCTATTTTTGTTTTGTTTAATTTCCAATAGAGCGGAGATATAAGTAGTCCAACTATTGTTAGAATGAAGAAGTACTGTTTTCACGTTAAAAACAATCAAATCATTGTTTATTCTCCTACAATAATATCACTAAAAGTTCCGATCTACGCGATATAAAAAGATATGTATGGGTCATAAAAATCTCTATGAGTTTATTATAGAATGATATCTGTGTAGCACTAAATTTTATGTCTATACATTTGGGTCAGAGTATTTGAAGTTCATTATAAATACCACTTTTTTCTATTTAAGGAACCACAGAACAGATATATCAGCCAAAATCAGGGTATCGGATATTTGACCCATTACGTAACTCGTATGTGAAAGGGCTAAAGCTAGGTTACACTATTAAAAAATGAGGTAACCACGCCGATAGAAATCAACCCCTATTATTTAGTTGACCATTGTAGACTTTTGTGGTTACATAGTGTACATCATTCAAAGTATAGTATATCTATTTTCAGTTAATTCAATTTATTCTTAACTGTTGCCTAAGTTCCTTTTTTTGGTATCTATATATAATTTTAGTTTTATAACATGGCAACATATTTCTAAATTACTAGCTTCCTCACTTGATAACGGTAGTTGAATCATAATTTCGAAATTCGTGTAAAACTAATGATAAATATATTACGGTTATAATACACTAATTAAATGGACCACTTGATCACAATTTTTAAATAAATTATTGAATCCACGCGCATTATAGTTCAGTAAACCAATCTGTTGACTGATTGTGAACCAAATAGTAACAAATTAAGTGGTGTAGACTAGGCAATCTGATTACACCACTTAAGTTATGTCAAATTAAATGTAAGTATAAATAATTTGTTATCATTATGATATGGAACTTTTGGGCTACCCTGTATTTTAATTAAGTCCTTACCTAAGTATTGTTATATAGACATACTGGATAAATTTAATTTATAATGAATATAACAATAATTATTATTTAAAATAGATATTTATTTATTTTATGTAAATACATCTTATTTATATTACAATATGTTTTCAATAAGATTGTCTCCAATGTCAAAACAGAACCGCAAAAGTTTCAACCTTGTTCGGCTGGGTGATTTATTTCGATTCTCAAAGACCATTTCCTTCTTCGATGTGCTTGGTTGTGGCTCAAGTAGTTGGTTCATAGTGCATTGCTATCGTTGAGGTTTCCTCTAACAAAGTCTCTCTTTGAGTATCCGTTTATTAAAACATGTTATATCCACACATAAAGAATGTTTGGAGATGCGGTAGTGAGAAAGTTTGTGCAATATTTTTGGACCGATTGTTAATTTCTTCATTGAGAAAATCTGTATCGAACAAACCTTTTAATAGTGTTAATCTTGATTGTTATTATAAATGAAGTCTATCTGTAAAGAACAGACTTTTCAACAATCATTTATTAAAGTTAACTAATAACACAAGACTAATGATACAATGTTATTGAAGTTGCAATATATAACAGACATACATGATATATCGCTGTTGAAGGAAATATAATCGATAGTTGTAATCGAATTTGTTCTGCAGTAAGTTTCTTATCGTCAAACTACATTAGTGTTTTCAATTCAATGTCGATATGTTATAGTTGATCGGATGTGACATAGTGTAGTTTCTGTATTTAATACTAGGTTTGTCATAAACAATAGTTGATGTTTTGTTAATTTATTTAATCAATTTGTAATGATGGCGACTTTGATACGGCCACCTATTGGAATATTTTGGTACTAATTTAATCTCAATGTTGTATACTGGAATTACATGGACGAAACTTTCTTTGTCTTTATTATTTCCTAATACTTCTCATATATTACTGGTATTGTGATTATATTAGTTTTGTGTTTGTATCAGTTTTGTGTTTATATCAGTTTTGTGATTATATCAGTGTATCAGTTTTGTGATTGTATCAGTTTTGTGATTGTATCAGTTTTGTGATTATTATCAGTTTTGTGATTGTATCAGTTTTGTGATTATATTAGTTTTGTGATTGTAACAGTTTTGTGTTTGTATTAGTTTTGTGATTGTATTAGTTTTGTGATTTTATCAGTTTTGTGATTATATCAGTTTTGTGATTGTATCAGTTTTGTGGATGTATTAGTTTTGTGATTGTATCAGTTTTGTGATTGTATTAGTTTTGTGATTATATCAGTTTTGTGATTATATTAGTTTTGTGATTATATCAGTGTATCAGTTTTGTGATTATATCAGTTATGTGATTGTATCAGTTTTGTGATTGTATCAGTTTTGTGATTGAATCAGTTTTGTGATTGTATCAGTTTTGTGATTGTATCAGTTTTGTGGATGTATTAGTTTTGTGATTGTATCAGTTTTGTGATTGTATTAGTTTTGTGATTATATCAGTTTTGTGATTTTATTAGTTTTGTGTTTGTATCAGTTTTGTGATTATATCAGTGTATCAGTTTTGTGATTGTATCAGTTTTGTGATTGTATCAGTTTTGTGGATGTATTAGTTTTGTGATTGTATCAGTTTTGTGATTGTATTAGTTTTGTGATTATATCAGTTTTGTGATTGCATTAGTTTTGTGATTATATCAGTTTTGTGATTGTATCAGTTTTGTGATTATATCAGTTTTGTGAATACCATGTTGAACCCAAAGGACATAAAAACACACTTTTAGGTAAATACGACAGACAGATATCATTCCAAAAACCAACATGTTAAACCCAGAGGACATCAAAACTGTTTTATCTCCAAAAAACTCGATTTACATTTTTTTAAAGCCTCTATACTACACGGTATGTGAGAAAGTAATGATGAATGCAATTAAAAAGATTGAATTTACCGTCTGATTTATTGGCTAGTCTATTGAAAATTTGACTTGGTTGAGGACGGGTACTTGAGTTATAGTACAAAATCTAGAATAATAATGATTAAAACTCGGAACATAGCGGAGAATCTATGAATGTTAGAGGTGGAAACTACGGGGCAGACTAGGCAATCTGATTACACCGCTCAAGTTACGTTACATGGTATCTTAATGGTTGAGATCAAAGATTGCTGTTGAAGTTCCCTCTAAGACATAATGTACTCTCTATATGGCAGTGGGAGGGACCACTATAAATAAGCAGTGGTTGGTTTCAAATATTTAACACGTAAAGTAGTAATTTTGGGCTTTTCGCAGCAATATTTAGCTCGCACTGAATATCATTGTTTTGGGAACAAAATATAATATATTAGTATATATGTGAAATAAGAAAAATATGTTATTTTTGTGAAATAAATAATTATAAACTTTAATAAAGTGTTGTTTACATATATTTTGAAATCTTTAACCACTGATTGCGATTTTCATTTAATCAGCTGTTTAAAATAGAAGTCCTGGATTATTTATTTTGAATCCGAAATTAGTATTATGTATACCTAATCCTAATCGGCTTTCCTAAACCAGACTTAAAATTATATATACATAAACTAACTCTAGATTAGAACTGTGAGTGATGTTATCATATGAAAGTCAAAAATACTTTGCTTTTAAGATACAAACAGTACTTCTCGTCATTCCTAGGTCTACTTATACCTCCACTAACCACCAGTACCATCGTCTCTTGACGGAAAACGAAGCTTTGTTATTGCAGACAGAGGAAGCACGAAGTCAGACACACACACAGACACTGTTGCAGACATCATTCCGGTAACAATCTATTTTTAAAACGTCAGAGAAATGAATATAAGATTTTTGCCTTATAAATGGAAATAATAATCTTTTTCTTTTCCATTTTAATCAAGAAGTCTCCATGAAAGCAACAGTTTGAAATAAAAGCGAAACATTGTAAGAAGATTAGACAGTCTCTGATTGGAGAACGTGTTTCGGCAAATCTCTCAAACATTGAACGTGAATGTGAAGGGTTGGTGGTAGGGGAAATGTATTTGTATTTGGATGTTTACTGTGTGCATTGAATCTGGTAATGTTACTGAAGGGGAAAAAGCACTCTCAATGAAAATATAAACTATGTTCAAAGTCTAAATTGGTGAGTAGACATTGGAAAACATGTTGTTGGGATCCAGTTCTATAATACAAGGAGATCCTATAAAAAATGTAATGTTCAAAAATTGGTATCAGGCTTTGTAAGAAATTTTTAATTTTTTAAATTGTGTTGGTAGATCAAAGAAAGAGTGGACTAAATTTTTTTAGAAGATTTGTTGCAAAGGTTTCCTGAATTTCGTAGATGTATATATTAAAAATCCTTTACTCGCTTATCACGTGTCAGTGTCTCGGCTCTTTCAGGCCTTGAAATTGTATCCTCCTCTCGCTACGCTCATAAATAACTTAATTTTCATTTGACTTACAGAAAAAAATTAAAAATTCATTAAAGTTAAAAAGAAAAGTTTCGTCTCTTGTAATATTTTGTAAAATATTAGCTTTGGAGACATTCAAAATTAGTCTAAACATTTTTAACTGCCGATATTTTCAAAATAATACAAATACTGTAAAGTCTTTATTTTTTGCATGCTTGTAAAAAATTATATAAGAAATGTGTATTCTCAATTTTAACTCATAACTTAACTATTTCAAAAGTTATAGTTTGTTCGTTTTTTTTAAAGTTTTTTTTTTTATATACAAAATGGAGGTTTGTCTGAAAAATAAACAGTTTCGGACGCATATGTATATGAAGTTTTTTAAAATTATCTATTTTCATGCAAGAAATCCGCTCAAAAAAACTTGTCAAAGTATTTTAGGAATACCCTGTAAATGTTGAAATGAAGGGCGATTGTTTGTAGGACCAAATGGCCGTTTCAGTTTAGATTGAAGACAAAGGAAGATATAAAATTTGAAGTGTTTTGGTGGAGAGTTTTGAACATGGAGAATTAAGGGCAACTGATAAAGAAGAAGGGTGTGTATACTTTAACTTAGGTCCTTCGTATTTATGTATACATTTACACAAACTTTCTCTTACACTTATCCCTGAAACCAAATTAAAAATAAACAAAAATATTGTTCAACAAAAATTTCATTTCTATAGTTTTTAGCCAAATAGTGAAAATAAATCATAGATGTCATTTTGGGAAAAAAAAAATTAAATGGGGTTTTTAAATTCGAGTTTTGATGAGGCCAGAGAGGTTTATTAAATTTGTGAATCATCACTGAACCGTAATTTTTATTTGCAATTTTGTACGGGTTTGTGTCAATTGACTTTCTTATTTCACTATACAGTAACTTTAATAAAATTGTTTTATGGTTTTAAGAACTTAAAACATACGATTTTTTAAGAAAAATTACGATTTTTTAAAATAACCGCAAGGGCGACTTTTCCTTTTTTCCCTTTAACTCTTGAACTGTCGCTATTATTAAATTTCGTTAGAGACTACAATTGAGCCGATATTAAGGAAATCGTAATCCTTTGGCTGCAATCACAGATTTGGAGGTATAGGTAAAACGTAATATTCTGAGATATGAATAAAATATCCCAACAACAAATGTGATTGAAATCAGGTGACTCGTTTGCATTTATTGGACCTCGATAGATGTCCGCATAAAGGAGACATCGTTCTTGACCTCTATTATACTACGTATATGGGAGTTAAGTAGAGGTACATATAATACCTTTGTTTAATATCAGGCAGCTTTAATATGGTGTTTCAAGTCATATTGGGTTTTACTTTAATAATTTACTTATGCAGTTTAGAGATGCAATATATTTACTCTGGAGTAGGGCCAGACATTTTCAAATTTACACTTTGTTAAAATAATCCCTCATTTTAAATTTCTTTAAAAACTTAACTTTTTTACAGTTTATTTTAACTCTCACTATTTAAATATGACGCCTTGAAATATATGTAATGTTGGATTTTACTTTCATCTGTATTAAATAAAAAATAAATAAAATTAGACATCGGTGCATCTCATTTCAGTTGTATTTTCCGAAGAGAGAAAGTTAAGTTATGGGTCGAAAGAATGATTTAAATTTTTGTTGGGATATCTGCCGTTCTTCCAGAATTTTACATATATGAACAGATTTTAGTCAATTTTGATTGTAAACATATTTGCCCCACAATTAATTAGTGATATTTCAATTTTTTTTTTATAGCACAAAACTTTGTAGTAGGAACCAAAATATTGCGATAAGTGTTATTTTGTGTTTTTTTTTTTTTCTTATAGAAATTACACATATACAAAAATTGTGTTTGTTCTGTAGACCTCTTCAAAGACGACTGAAAAAATCATTCTTGCTGAGACTTTAAAAATGTATATAACTGTGATTAAATTAAAATTTGAACCATATCTGAGTTTTATAAATGACTTCTAATATCTATTATTTACATTTTCATTTATTTATTTGTTATTCATTATCAGGCAATAACAATTATAATTAACTTGTTTTAAATAATTCTCTGCTTGCTGTAATACCGTCTCACCCTTCTCCCCGCTTTATACACCATCGCCTCCGTGGGAGACACGTACAGTTTCTGAAGGATCACGTGATGTATTCCTCCAATCAGAGGGAAGCAGCATCCAGTAATAGAATCCCGGTAATTTGCTAAGATCACGTAGTAGACCCCGACCTCTCGGATCTGACTCAGCTATTGTTTTTATCGTAACTGGATTAAACGTTTGGTTTAAGATTTGTTACTGTCTTTCTACCAGTCAGATAACAGAAATTGATCCTGCAATTTAATTTAGAATGATTTATATTTTTACAGTTAGGCTTGCTACTTATCCCCAAAAAATTATTGAGCAATAACTTCCTCACATGCGTATATATATAAACAATAAATCCTCAAATTTAGAGAATTGAACAAAAATCCGATTTTATTAAAAATGGATTAAAGTTTTAACAAAAAAGTCGCCATTTCCCAAACAGTTTGAAAGTTATCGGTTGCAACGGGTGCCATTGCAAAAAGAATAATAGCTCAAAAACCGTGGAACGATTTCGATCAAATTTCGGTGTGATCAACAGTAACACTCATCATGGTTTAAATAGCGTTACAATTACTCCAAGTAAAATAGTTTTGTAGTGAAACTACGCATCAGCAATAAAGAAACTTTGTTTACAATAATTTCAAAATTACTTTTTTTTTTTCATAATCAAGGTGGTTTTTTCATGAATTACTTGCATTTTGTTTGGGTACAATTTAAGAACTTTCCTTACAACAGTATGGGCTGAACTGTAGGAAACATTAGTTTAACTACTTAATTTTCGAAGGACTTATCAGGAGATCTACTGATAGCTGCTTCATTGTCTTGTAACTTTTGTTCTGTTAAAACAGATTTGTTCCTTTAACCGTTTATGTCCTTTACTGAGCCGTCGAGAAAATCTTTAAATAATTTTCTGAATAACACTTTTCACTGAAGATTCTTTATGAAACTTTGCAAGAAATGTTTCTCTGCACTGTTTGCAATAACCTTTATTGAAGTTATTGACTATAAACATCTTCTGTTCTTGTACATTTGTACGCATTTTTATATGCACTATTTAATGAACGAAACCAAAATGAAGTTTTGAAATGGAAGAACAACAATCGCATTAGCAAATTGAAGTAATCAATTAAAATCAGCTGATCCAGTCTATTGAACACACAAAGTATAAAACTTTAGCTGAAATGATATAAATCATTGAACATAGAGGTGTAACTTAATTTGAACATTTTATAGTTACTAGTCTCTTTTAAATTGATCACCCAGTTTACTACTATAGTGAAAACGAAATCGGTGGAGCGGATTTTGATAAATTCAGAATTTTATACCAGCCTCATGTCCGATATTTGGTTTTGATTGTGTAGGTACTTAGAAGTTCCAGTTGAGAAATAATTGTTCAAAATACTTGTTTCCAGTTTTTATCAAATATGTCAGACGACAGACTCTACAAACTAACAACCCTTTTGCCGACCCACGGAACCTTAAAGCGGATATTTTCATAATCATTTTCTGACCGAACAGATAAATTTTTTCAGAAAAAAAATACTGCCAATGAGGCAGATCATTTATTGGTGAATTCTAATTTTATTTGTAATTTAAAAATAGAAAAATAAAAATACAGGATGAACGTAAAATGTAGCATTTCGTCGTATTTAGTCCGCCATTTTATAACGGTGATATGTAAAGAACCTGTCTGGTAAAGTTTAGTTTTCAAAGGGACCTATGTATGTAATTGAATATATCTATAAATATATCCTGACTCAGAAATAATCGGATGAACACAAGAGTAGGTCAAGAGAAACTTGATTGGAAACATGAAAAAGATAGATCTAAATCAAAGGTGTAGATCCAGCTAGTGTACCTGGGAATAGTGACGTAGTGCTTGTGTACAGACGACAGGACAGACAGACAGCATATCTAAAATATTTATTTCTGTTTCATGAGGCCATAAATGAAATTTGAAGAAAATCAAAAGGCAGAAGTCTACATTTTCTCTATTATCTAACTTACCGAGTATCCATACTTAGTAGATAAAATTTCAGGTATTAGATCTTAAAATGCGTGTTATAGAGTTAACATTGCTTTAAGTTTTACTAATTATACGCTTATTACAATTTTTCATTCCTCATTATGCAGAAGTTGAGATAGATTTATTTGTATTCCATAATAATTATTAAATTCATTTTTCTGTTAATTTGAAAATATCGTTCTGCCAATGATGTAAATCATGATTAACCAAACATCAAAACAAGCAGTCTGAAAGATCTGTTCTGTAAATTGTCCACTGCAGATGTAACCAAACAACTTTACCACAATCTAAATACGACTAACTGAAATGTTCATATTAAATTGTATTTCTGATGTGTGTCTCACAGTAACAAATATACGAACCGTGTCAAAATCTAAATATTAAAATTAAAACTCTGTAATTTGATATTCAGAGTTAACAGGTTTGGATTAGATCCTTCTCTTTCATCTTTCCTATCATGTCTCTCTTGATCTCTTTCTACTCTGGAAGTATTAGAGTATTCAACGGTAAGAACTAGAATTAAAGTGCAGCCAGTTCTACAACATGGGGGAGGACAATATAAAGAATCTGTACTTCCAACCAATTTAAACAAGTGGTTAGACTGCAGGGGACAGTTTTTTTGTTTTTCCTTTTTAAAGTTAAAAATCCTCTCGGGTCTTTTTTAGAAGAGGGCCGCCACTATTAAAGTTTCCCCTACACAGCGCTGTACAGCGCTCTGCGGAGTTAGGTTAGGTTATGTTATGATAAATATGGGTACACATATTATTATCCTCAGTATCCTCAGTCCAATACTACTGCGACACTGTCGAACATGACATCTCCAACGATCCTTGCTCTCAGTCAACTGAAGAGACATGTCATGTCCTTCCGAACACTTCCGCACACTATGCAATATGTGTTTATTTTGTAAAAACTTTACTGCACTTTCTTTACTATTGATTTCCCGAGCTAACAATAATAGCGACATGATTAAGTAAATACTCGAGCTCGACTAACCAGTGCAGCGGGGGCAGCGGCAGTCCTCCTGTTACGTCGCGCGATAAGATAACGGTTGATAAGATAAGCTTGACCATCGTACCTGAGGGTCCGTTGGCGTATTGTGGATATTTCCGTCTATATGCATCCCAGTAAGGTTCGCTGTGTAGGGGAAATACTAATAGTGGCGGCCCTCTTCTAAAAAAGACCCAACCTCTCTGTCATTATCGCCTTATAAAAAAGGAAGGGGTATAAATAAATGCTTTTACACATTCAGTGCGGTATAGATGATGTAAGGTTGAACCAGGAGCTGAAAATTTGTTTTCACTAAAAACATAGGTTATACATGTAAATACAATTTTTGAGTGTTAAAAAAATATTCGGATGGTCCTTAACTGTAATTAGTGCCGATAATTTTATGAACTCTACCCGTAGTTTTGGCTCGGCGCAATAGTAGAAGGCGCCTGCTGCGACGCAACACGCACCACAATCCCACGCGACTGAACAGCGCTATTCATTTGAACAATAAATATTGTTGTGTTATTTTAATTTTATTTAAATTTTATTTTATTTTATTAAAAAAACAGATAAAAACACTTTTGCTCTGTTGAATGTTAGTCTGTAACTTTAGACTCGAAACCAACTAAGGAAACAGACTGAAACATCAACAGACCAATGAGTGACCAAAACATAAACATATCTTCTTCAAAAACTTTGAAAATAAACAATTATTATTTTATACTAGAAAAGTAAACCATCCTTCTAGATAAGAGACATAGTGTTGATAAACAATTTGACAAGCGTGTGGAATCGCCCTCTCCCCGCACCATCGAGGGGTGGGAACCGAAAACTGACCATAGTGCGAGTATTGTAAGGGAATAGACAAACTCGAGACGAAGTTTCATTAATTTATTCCAGTGGCTGAGACAAAGTATTCCTTTGAATACAACATTAGACTTTGGAGTTCATGAACTCCACCCGCACTGAATGTGTTAATACTCTAATATCTTCAGGGTCGTCAGAAGGCAAGAGAAGGATCTAACCCAAGGCCAAGGTTGGTAGAGGAACATACGGTTGGACATACGGAACACGAGTCTGGGACCATTTTCCTTCCCGCTTACACAAATGCACCCATCTACTCCTTATTTCAGTGTTTTTAGGAAAACTAAAATATATCACGTTTTTCTGCTTTGTTTTAGCATGGCTATTATTATTACACCTTTTGCCGGGCATTGTTTATCTATGAATTGTTACATACCATAATGCTATTGACCGAACTGCAATGGCCAAACCAAGTGCGAAAATGTTAACTCCACAAAACACTTAAAACATATAATGAAACAACAAGAACGGAGAAGACAACACCTCAATGCAAGACAGAAGCGGCTGCACAGCCGGGAGCGGGACGTAGCGGCAGATCGAAAATTACTGGGTGACTTTACACCAGCGGCTCAGACTGGTTTTAGTTACTGCTGGGGGATATAGGGGATGTAAACTTGATTCAAGGCTACATGAAAAACTTTGTAGATCGAGTTATATCTCTCTCCTGTTTTCCACACTTGTATCTATTTTTCTCTATATTGTCCTTTAAATGGTAAAGTAAAAAACCAATAACGAACAATTTTTGGTAATTAAAGTGAAAGATTATGTTCCAATTGATTGCTAAAAATGGATATATCTAGAACCCATTTATGTTACACCCTGCACAGTCTATCAGATCCAATCAACTGTAACACACCGCCATTGAATTGAAAACAACTAATGCGGTTTGACGATAAGAAGTTATTGCGGAACAAACTCGATTACAAGTATCGATTATAGGGTTTCTTGTAAAACGATGTATTATGTATACTTCAACTAGCATAATATAATAATTCTTGTGTTTCTAGGTAACTATAACAAATAATTGTTTTAAAGTCTGTTATTTACAGATAGACTTCATTAGTAATAACAATTAAGATCGATGGAGATTCCTTCAGTATTCTACAATCTTTCAAGTTTGTAAAAATAAAAAAATAAAAAAACGTTTTTTGATTTATTTTCATGAAAGGAATCCGCTCCTGAAGCGTGTCAATGTATTTCAGAAACATCCTGTATACAGAATTGTTTGATTTGCTGAGTAGATACCAAATGGCCTCCTTGAATTGTTTATCTCTGTACTTGTGTCACAAAGCTATCAAAATGTTTGGGAACAGTACGACAAATTCAAAACTTACTGCATAACATTGCAAGTTTGTTATCTTATGGTTTTATGACGCTTGACGTGGCCTTTTCGTTTATTAAATTATCGTTTCTTTTACAATGAAGACTATATTTACATTCTGATACCGTTGTTAGTGTATAATCGCAAAGAAAACATTTTTTTATTGAAATATTTTCAACAATCTACAGACTTCTATTTTTAGACAGACATCTGTGTTTTGTAACTTGTGTTTAATGCACTACTTATTACCTGAAATAGTGTATCTTCGCTTTTATATAAAATTACATCTTCACATCTTTTTACGTTACATCAAACAAAGCTTCATATTGATAGTCTAGACTCTAGAGCAACCGGATATGCTTGAATAACTATTTGTTATCTTTGACTTACCGCCAGCAATCTTTGATTAGTCATATATCTCATTACACTACACGTGTTTCGGACATTATCGTCCATCGTCGGGTGATAACATTTAGTTAAAACATTGAACACAAAATACAAGTATACACATAACATTTACGCACAAGAAACACAATATTTTCTTTTTCATTAATGTTACATCGCCGGCACTAGGTCTACATAGTATACTAGTTAGTATATTTAAAAATATATCCTAAAATACTTTCCGCCATTTTATTTGTTCAGCAGTAAGATCCCTCTACGAATCGATACCAAATTTAGAAGAAGTTATTATACTATTACTTTAGATTTTTTCCAAATATCTTACAATATAACTCGGTGATAATATTTTTTTATTCTCTCTAATATAATTTTTAAAGAATTACATGGCCACCATTTTGACACCATTGAGAAAAAAATAATTTTTATTAATGTAAAACGTGTTGTAAAATTATTGTGTCTTTATTCGTTCTGGAGTTATATATTGTTAAACACAAAATGGGAGACATGTTTTAGTCAGCGTTTCTCGAAGTTTGGTAAAATACTTTATGAACACTCTGTAACTAATAAAAATATAACTACCCTAGAAAGGTCTAAACAACCTGACAACGTAAGTCAGTGACCTGATCACTGTGTACAAAAGGAGGGGCCAAGTACGTAAACAATATAACAATAAATGGAGGGAAACACATGTCACTGAATAGAAACAGTAAGTGGTCAGTATAAGCAGTAAATAGCAGATATTCTTGTTGAAACTCCATATTCAAGGATAAAATAAATCAAAAGCATAAAGTATCAAATATTTAATAGTGTAAACTCATTTATACTATTTAATTACAATAATTATATTTCATTGATTAGGTTGTCATCTTCAAAATTATTAAATGTATTTAAATTTTGTGACACAACTGGAGATGATGCTTTCAGTTTTTATTAGGTCACCAGAGGTAAAACCAAATTAATAAAAATGTCTGTCGTTTTATGCAGCGTTTCTACAGAACGACTAAACCAATTTTGATGAAATTTAGTTTTTGGGCATATGTTGACACACACATTGGCGTTTTCCCACATATTTGTTCAAAAACTCAAAATTTGAGCGGAGATTTCACACCAACAAAATCTACAATTTCTCAAAATCAGCCTAAACGAGTTTGATGAAATTAAGAACCCCAAAAATGTTTCCATTTCTCCAATAATTTATATACCGGAGAAAAAAATAATTTTTGAGTTATATAATAGACCTAAATATAAAGATTTCCGAACAACAATCTAAAAACAACTTTAAAACTGAGAGGACTTGAAAAGTTTCATATCCGTAACAAATTCGACATTCATTTTGATTTAGTCTTTCCCAACAGGAACAATAAATCTTTCACTAAGATACAAAATCAAAACTGTGTATAAAATATGAGAATTTAAAGAAAGACTCGGCGTGTAACAAACACACTTTAAGATAAATCAAAGCAGTTGTATTCGCTAGGGACACTGCGAAGCTGGGCAAAGGTAGAATTAAAGCAACACATCTAGGGATTCTGTTATTGCGTTGTAAATCTAGTATTCCCTCACATGTAGGAGAGAGAAAGTTGTAACGAGATTATTTAAGGTGTAAAAGTTTCTTAAGATTAATAAAATCTAAAATAATATTGCACTAATATTTTGTATCACCAAAAAAAATCGTCAATTCTACAATGTCAGTCAAAAAAGGTTTTTTTTTCAGTTTTTTAATGCCCTAACTTAACCTAACCGTTGAAAAAAAGACACCTTAACTTCGTTACAAAGTGAGTTTATATTATTTTAAAAGTAAATTAAAAGTTGAAGGAGTGAAATGACAAATAGAGCTCAGCGAGGTGGAATCCCTCCAATTAACTCTGTCCTTTACAATTTAGACAAATTACTTTACAGGATAATTAAACGGAAAGTTTTACAAATGTTTTGTCTAAGGATATTAACAGAATCGAAATTCACTCACGTTGTTTGAAAATATATCAGTTATCAAGTTTTTGGAGTCCATAAAAATGGTTTTTGAAAAGCTATCTAACTTGTGTGTAGGGATATACAGACCAACCGCTTGGGCTTATTTTAATCAAATTTGATATGTAGGCATATTTTGACCATATATCGGTAAGTTTTCATTTTATAACTCAAATTTTGGTTGTGGCAGCCATAATGAAAAACCCACAAAATCTGCTCTACTTGTTTCGTTGTAATTTTACTGAAATGTGAAGATTAATAAACCCAAACCAGAGTAAAAAATCGTAAGCAAAAATATATTACCGGTCAAAAATAATTGTGAAAAAACATTAAGTTTGAGAAGCGGTTTTAATGAAATATGACGTTTGCTGAAAATGTGTTTATTGAATGAGAGAAGCAATTTTGGGCAAATATTTAAATGTGTAATAATTTCATTCTTTGACTGACAATTAGGGAACTGTAATTTTTTGTGACATCGTTATTGTGGGAAAAGAACAAGGGTTGTCTAAGAGAATTATAGTAAAGAGATCGAATCCAAAACTAGATGAAAAACCTGTCTATAATGTATACCTCGGGATTCCGAACCCGTATTGACTAAAGTATGCATTATAGTTCATTGGTACTAACTTGTTAATAGAATTTTTATATTTATCAACATAAAAATGTAATATATAAATTTTTTTTTAATAACTGAATATATTCTTTATTTTAACCTTTTATTTTAAACATTTTGGTTTTCTAAAAGTACACAAAATTTAACTTATAAATTGTTTCCATTTCTCTGTTCGTTTAAATAGAGAATTCTGTGCTGTCTCACTTCAGAAATATTGGAGTTGGTCTAATACCACTTGACACACAAGTCATTTTTCACATTTCACCTAATGATCCTCTTTCCTATTGATATATTTATTGCTTTCTATATTTCTGTATACTATTACATTGAATACTAACAAACTAATCAGAGGAGTGGACAATTTTATTTCAATTATCATTCAGTATTGTAATCAATTTAACATGGTAATTAAAGTAGATTACATTTTTGCAAGAAAAATCGCACAAACGTTTCTCGCTCGTTCGTGTTTATTTAAATGTTGTTTTAAAATCATATTATTTTAAGGATCAGTAGAAAGTTTCGACCAATGTTTTTATTTATTTAAACTTTTAAATCGGCGATCTTTTCGTTTTATATTTTTATTGATAACTGTTGAACCGTTATATTTAGAGAAATGGAGAATAAAGTTTAAAATAGATAAATTCCATTAAAATTGTTGTTTTTTTATTAATCTGAAAAAGTTACGTTATCTTATGCCGGCTATTTACCAGTTCTGAGTTATCGGTAAAAAGTTCTGTTACGGATATTTTGATTATAGGTATACCCCAAACCGATTTTGCCAAAAGACAGTTAGCTTCGACTTCGCCATACTTCCTAATTACAAGAAAATCATATCTTCTTGAAAGGTCAGAGTTCGGAAACATATTTTGACAATAATTTCAATAATTGTTATCTTAGAGAGGTGGGATTACAACCATTAAATAGAAATTTGTATTGGTTTTTAAGTTAGTGTGTTTTACGTTAAGTATCACAAAAGATGTGAACACAAACCTGTTCAAAAACGGCAGCCATTTTAAAATTTTCATCTCGTTATTTCTGAATTTCAATATTCTATTTCCATTATCGTGGAAACGGGAAGCTCAGACAAAAGGTCGACATAATATACGATTACAAGCACACACTATACTGGGTGAGTAAATTTTGTATCGAGATCTCAGTTTGTTATCTCTTGTTTTAAAGTATATTACAAACAGAATTGACAATAGGAAATAGACTTGATGTAGGAAGTATGCGATGTAAACGGATAGTTTGGAAATCCTTATACAACTCGACCAAGTTTTTTTGCTCTCAGAAAACTGAAAAACAAATTTTCTACATCGTTCGCTGTCGTCGTCTCTATTTAGACCTGATGGCCTTAAAAATTAAGATAAGAACAACGACTATACTGTGCTCATCTAGAAAATTATTGAATTTCAGAAAAATCGAATTTGGCAAAATGGGGCTATTATAAACCGGTTTCTGTTCATATAACATATTAAACAAACTTATAATATATTAAATTAGATACATATTTCGCATATCTCAATTCTGCATGTTATGGTGTCAACACCACATATACAATAACAAATAACCGCTTCACTGTCTGAGCGTAGCGAGTGGAGCTACTTCACGTATGTTCAGTGTATGTATTGTGTGTTCCGCCAGAGTCGAGACACTGGCACAACTTATGTGATTGGAGGTTTTTTAATATATTTAACTATAGGGTAGAATAAACAATGTGAATTCTTAAATTATATTTTAAAATAGCCATTTTAAGTCGTCATTTCCGATTCTAAATATTTTTGTTTGAATCGTAAATAGGAATTAAGGTTTTTTTTTTACGAACTCACGAATTTTTTTTTCGAGTTGCTATCAATACCTTTTGTTTGGATCCTTATACACATATGCAAGGCCCGTTAGTGAACACAATTACTAGGTTCAGAAGAACTATATCAAACATATCCTCCTAGATAAGGCCTGTTGATCTAACAATACAATTTAACATTTATCAGATGGACCAAATGACCAACTTTTGGTTATTACAGTTAGAGGATCAGTTTATCTGATGATGGGCTGGATAAGTTCATTGATAGTGTTCTTTAGTATTTTGACCCTATTTCCAAGACACTCTGTATAGTGTATAAGTATAATTAAACCAATAAAGTGAACAAATCAATACCAACAAATGTTGACAAGCCGTATTCAGTATTGTATTTAATTTAAAAGCGTTAATTAAATACAATGGTACATGTTTTCGCTATTAAGCTATTCAAAATGGTTATAGTTCAACTTTTAACCTCCTTAATTTAATTTAAATTGAATTGATCACGTAATTTATATTTCAATTTCAAATTGATACGATTTAAAATTAAAATATAAAATTAAGATATAGTAAAATTAAAATATAGTATTTAAAATAAGTTTATTATACAGAGTGTTTCAGTAATGAGTGGAGATAATTCAAGGAGTGGTTATATGGGTCCCTATAAACATATGTCCGGAAACCCTTCGTATACCAGCTATCCGCCATTTTGTTTGATGCTAAATAATTAATATCGCTAGAACGGATAAACAGATTGTGTTGAAAATTTGCACTGTAGTCGTCAATGTAAGTACCTAGTTTGAAAAAAAAAAAACTTTAGATAATCTCTATTCGCCTTCCAGTCTCATTGGAGATGTAACATCTTGTAGATTTTCTCATTCCTCCAGATGTGTTTCATTCATTACTGGTATAGATTTCCTACAACGTATGCATTCAATAATAGTTCAATAATAAAATACCACTTATGCATTGATGATATTAATTTTAATTTATACAGATTCGCTCCCAGTCAGTCATGCGCAGTAAACTGAATTTTGACATTTCTGTCCTAGGAATTATGGCATTGCTGTCCTGGGATATCCTGTAGTCAATAATTGTAACCAAGTTTTATTTAGAGCATTTGATTTGATTGGATTATGTTTTTGGACTCAAGACCAGTGTACTTCAACCTAAGGACCCCAATTTCCTACTAGCAAGGCAAGCCGTTACCTGTGTCCTTAATGAGGCTCAAGAGCTTCCGTCCTATCTTAGCGTTGATATCATCACCCGGCTGAAGAGGCTCAAATGTGGGTATTATTTTAGCATCAAACCTCTCGCATTCCAATTTAGAGCTTTACTTAATGTGGATCCAAAATTACACACTGTATACTGAATTGTTGATGATTTATACTATTTGTGAGGCCTTAATGCTATTAGTTTGTAAAATAACACAACATAAGTAATTAAACATTTTACTCATAAAAAAATATAAGATTCAACATATCTCGAAAACCGTTCATTTTACAAAACTACTGAGATAGGATTAAATAAAGCACTGAAACTAAAGTTCCAAATATTTTAAAAAACATAAATATGTTACAATTAATTGTTTCGCCTTTTTGTTATCTTCGGGTAATGCTGAGCCATTCCCCAACTCCTACTTGTCTCTAATTTAGTTTCCTATTTCTTGTGTATGTATAAACTTGTTAATTATCAGTTTCCCGAAGATGCAGCAAGGCGAAACAGTTGTAGGATATTTATGTTATTATAAGTTTTGAAACTTTAGATTTAGTACTTTATTTAATCCTATAATAAAGGAGTTTCAACAAGAAATTTCTGCTGCTACATCAAATATAGTATTTTATCTTTTAATAATAATCTTTACTATTATGTTTGTTATTTAATGGTGAAAGGCCTCTTCAGCACTATCACCTTATAAAAAAGAAAGGAAGTAGAGAAACTCTAGTCGGAAGCAAAGATGAAAGGGGTATCTAACTCAAGATTATATGATACTAGCCGTTACCAACGGCAAGAAACCTAATGGTGGTGATGTGGAAATAAATTACGCCCAAATACAGCAACACGCATAATTTGATCAAAATCGACCAACAAAGAACAAAGATATGATACTGGTTTTAAGGGTAAAACACCCTTGGAGTGGAACGTTTTCAGAACCCTTTCTTAGTACCCGTCTACAGACCTACCCCAAACATGTTAAGAAATTCATAGCTCTAGGCTTCTTGGATCCAGAGAGTTCGTAATCAGTCAGTGGGTTTTGACTTCGGAGTTGCCGCTCCTGTACTCTCAACCGTCAGCATCTGAGGGATATCTTTATGTATTTTTGTTGTTGATTAATTGATAGCATATATATTTTGTTTATTTACTAGAACAAGAAAATACATCATGATCATCCACCACACAATTGTCTACTGAATAACTTTTTCAAAAATTGTATAGAATAAACTTGAACACAAATTCTCACAAATAGTACGTTTAATTATTCAAACAAAGGCTTCAGTGATGCACGAGTTACAATGGCGACTATGTCGTTGATAGAGAATGTGTCTTCAAGTTTTATTCTATCAAATATCTCACAAGTCAAGCTCGATATTTACTTATAATTCAAAAGATGTCTGCTGAATTCTGTATACTAGGAAATCTACAGAGTTGTAGTAAATTAACAAATATTCCTCTATTTATATGTTTTAGCGTCATTTTTATTAAGAACTACATAACAGACATTTTTATAGTCAATTAGTGTTGGTTTGTTATTACGTATGAGCGATGAGAAAGTCTATAAGGTTTTTTTTTTCAAATAGTAAACTTTAAACTGACAGGAAATTTAGAGTAATGATAGAAGAATCTGAGTCAACTCTCTACACAATCAAAGCAGGAGTTCCGCAAGGTAGTGTATTAGGACCAATACTTTACCTGTTATACACAGCAGATATTCCAACTACAAATAAAACCACAATTTGCCGATGATACTGTCATATTGGCTGCGAATAAATCACATGCTGAAGCAATAGGAAACCTACAGTTGGCATTAAATAAAATAACTCAATGGACAGAAGACTGGAAAATTAAGGTTAATGAACTAAAATCTTCTCAAGTGACATTCTCATTGCGGCACATAGATCCAGGCTTTGGAGTTTATCTTAATAACAAACTAATCCCACAGAGTAAATCTGCTAAATATCTTGGAATGCATCTTGATGAACGTCTTACTTGGAAGCATCATGTATGTATGAAAGCAGACCAAATAAAACAAACACTGCGCGATCTGTATTGGTTGATTGGACGAAAATCCCAATTGGCTTTGTATCACAAGAGGTTATTATATATCTCAATTATTAGACCTATTTGGACTTATGCGGCAGAATTATGGGGATGTACGAAACCCTCAAATCAACTAATTATACAACGAATACAAAATCGGATTATACGTACAATTACAAATACAAGACGGTACCAAAGGAATGATGACCTTCATTCTGAACTAAACCTGAATGAGGTAATTCAAGACTGCACCTCTCGCCATGAAAAGAGACTTCATCGACATGTGAACGTGGAAGCTATCCAACTTTCAGAAGTGGAATATGACAAAAGACGACTTAAGCGTCATAAACCGCAGGACTTAGTTAATATCTAGGTTTAATACATGTTATTTTATGTTATATGTATTACTTATTTAATCTATGGATTAAGATTGTAATAACAAAAAAAAAAGAAAAAAAAGTAAACTTTAGTTAATTGTTTTATTAGAGTAGAATGTATTATGAGACACCCTGTAGTGTGCAATTCTCAGTGTATTCTTTATATTGTTCACTGTACTTGCTATTGTCAGGATGGTACAATTGTCTATGGACATTACGAGTTCTGCATCTCTAGTTGTACAATCGTCTATTCATGCAACCTATTGTACCGTAGAATCTATGATTACTGAAAAGTTTGTTCAAATACACGTATTACAGACAAAGTTTTCTACCGAGTTAAACATTTCAATGTAAAAACATTGCACAAACTTTCCTACTCATCCATCCCAAAATTAAAATGAAAACTAACCAAATGTAATCGTAACAAAAAAAAAAATCATTATTTAGCAGTAAAAAAGTGAAAGCAAGATGTCGCCTTTAGGCTCTGCTTCGCTCGAGGGATACTCAGGGGATCTTTTCTGGACAATAATTTACTTTTAGTATGATAATGGATACGGACTTGGGTTATAAGTTAGTTTTACTAAAACTTTAACTGTTATAATAGAACCGACTTTCAGAAATTGTGAATTTTACAACATCACCAAGGATCCTTAGAGGTTCATTTGGCTTGAAAATCCTGAGGGAACATGGCTGGATCTAGATTATTGTTCCTGTAGTTTCGAAGTAAATCCCTCTTTTCATATTTTTTATCAGATCTCTTGATCAAATCTTGTTCTATTCCGACCATGTTTGTATTTTCGTGGAGTAAGTGTCTTTATTTTACCTCTTATGGCGATGATGACCAAGAGTGATGATGTAAAATAGGGGAAAACAGCATTGTAGAGATTTTTTGGTTTTTTACAAACCATCATTTCACTAGAAACCCATGGGTTTTTGTCCTAAGAAGCTATAATTGAGAAAAAATTATAAACATTGTTAATGAACATTTTGAGAAAATCGTATTTTTTTAAAAAAAAAGCTCCGAGACATATCAAAAATACCCATATAGTAAAATTTGTTAAAATTGGTCTACACTTTTCTAACGATCTCTGTGTAGTGTTTTATGTTATTAATCTTCATAATTCACTAAAGTATTAACAAATATTTTAAAATCTACTACAAAATACTACTATAAATATGTTCAAATAATAAATATGCCGGTCACAAGCCCGGGGCTTGTCGTCAAGTGCAGGAAGGGTGGGTGATAGAGGAGTAACACCTCAAAAACCTTGGTCCATCTGACCCGGATGGTAGTACCTTTTGAGGCTCCCTGCCTAGGGTACTAGGTGAAAATCAGTCAACTGCTATGATGGCGAAAGAATATTTATGCCAATGGTGGAAAGAGGAAGAAGAACTTTGGTCAACGGCTCTGAAGACAGAAGAGAATAAATCACATATATTTCATAACGCTGCAGAAGTTGTGTGACTAAAACCAATTTTTATATTTGTTTTCAAATTTCAAATACGATGAACGATCCTGGCTCTTACCTACTAAATATAAGAAGATATTTATCTAATGTTCAACACTTTCAAGTTTCTCAACGACCTCTCTGATTGTCTATGATCATCAATCTGATTATCTTCACAGTTTACGTTTATCAGCTGACCAGCATGTGGTTCTTTTTCAATTCTTACCACCTTCCCTCTCAAGGGCTCACAAACATATGGGAGTGACAATGCCAAAGTACTCTATCTGTTTGATGTAGTCTGGGGTTAGACCACTATCATCTTTTATGGCTAACTTTATCTTGACCAACTCTTGTTGTTTTTTTATCATCAGCTTATAAGAATATTCAAGGGCAAGGTGGTCTTAATTTTTGTTTCTCTTTTTATAAAGCGTTGTTGATGAAAAAGTTTTTTGTTTTAAACTAAAAGTAAAGAAAATCAACTTTTGCCCGACCTTACTCTCCTGACTCACTCTATAAAACAGAATGTCACCTCCATTTGTCGAAAATAATTCACTGCACACCTCCTACTCTGACATGTTGGTTACGGCTGACAGAAATAATGGAAATGGAAACTAGCACAACTAATAACAACTTCAAACATTCGAGTATTTACCCAACGGGTCATGATTACCTAGAACTCTTTACAAAGAACAAAGCGTGAAATTTCCTGTATATATTTGAACCATCCCCTCGTATATTAAAATAATCGTGGCTAATTTGATTTGAACACATAATTACGCGGCCAAATAAATACCGCAAAACAAACTCATTAATTTGCCAATAAAGTAGTAAAATAAACGAAAACAAATTAAAATCTCTGGTTTCGTGAATAAACCAGACCGTGGGAGATAAAATAACGTAATCTACAATCAGCTGTAATTAATTGAAATTTATGCAAAACAGATTTAAATAGAGCTTTATGAATTGAGTGAGTTATTAATATGCATGTGAGGATGTGTATAATGGAACAACATAATAAATCATAAGTTATAGTTAATGAAATGGATAGGCAGCTTCCTCGTCATAGTAGTGAAGTACAGCAAAAACTAAACTTATTAATCGCCGTTTTTCACAACATCCCGGTTGTTTAGTTATAAGTTAAAGAACAGTGAAAAACACTGCACAAACCATTTTACTCACTCATCATGAGGTGGGAATGTAACCAATCATTGATCTAAACTATAAAGGCAAAAAAACAAAACTACCCTATTAGAATTAGTTATAACCATCTACCAATATACGATTACATTTCCTACAATATCCAAGAAACCAACTTTTGGGAATTAGAGGATCCACTTGTGTTACATCAAGGGCTGGGTAAGTTCCATGATGACGGCCGTAAACTTTTTACAGTTAAAATAAAATAGTTGAAATATGGTAAATAAATATTTAATATTACAATTAGTGTAATCTATACTTAAAGCGAAAGTGTTTAGTTACAGTCGGTACACAAATTTTTTTTATTTTATACTTAGTTTAGATAATCCAAAACGTGCCTTGTAACATTCAAGTTTTTATTTCCATCAGTTAAAACCTATGAAGGTGTTATGGGACAATTCCAATACGTGGTGTATTGAGGGTTCATAATTAATGAATACACAAGTGGTGAAATCGATGCCAATTATTGGATGACAAGCGTCATGCAGTATTGTCAAAGCCAATGTTACCAACAGTGCAAACCTTCGCACAAACTTTCTAACTCACCCATTCCAAAAAGTAACAACAATTGTCGCTATCGCCAAAAATGTAAATAAAACATTGACTTCGTTTTCGAACAATTACATATAGAAATCATTTAAGCCATTCGGATTGCTTTATTTATAAATAAATACCTTTTTATATCTCTTAGCAATATTGTGCTACATGTTTCACCGTTTTATTGAAGGCATCTTCAAGCTGACTCTAAACTATACAACATAAAATTAAATTTTATACTGTACAAATGTACAAAACGACATATTGCGTCCTATAAGTGTTAGCCTGAAACAAAACATGTATCACAATAATATGGATTGGTAAGACATATAAAAATGTATTATAACCATGTATTTATATATTTCAATAACGGCTTGATTGTACCGTAAACCTTTTCTCAGCCAAAATTTAGCTTGTTAATAACGGTGGTCAAAGTTATTATTTATTTTAATTTTTTTATTACCGGTACTGAAGCATAATATATTTTACTTTTTACTTTTGTACTTATTCACTAAAATTTTAACGAAATCGGTAGAGCCGATGTTGAGAAATTGCGTAACAACTCTGTAATTAATTAATTAATTTTTTTTTTCGATAACTCAAGTAGCTGCATAGTTGGAGATTTTCACCTTATGTTTCGTTTGAGTTTATTTTTTCTTGTTATAATTAACCCCCTTCTCCCACAACAAACAGTAACGAGATATAGCCAAAATATGCCTCAATCCAAATTTGATTAAAGTTAGTTGACACGTTATTGGACTATTGGAGTACTAAAATTAAATGCTTTTCGTTTCACCTGTTATTTCTGCAAAAATTTAACAACGAAACTTGTGACCTATCTTGTAACTTACACTCTTATATGAAAATGAAAAACTTGTTAGGATTTATAAAATTAACGATTTCACAATAATACCACACCTATTCAGAAGCTTATCAATACATTGAAGTATCAGCTGTTGTTCGTTTTTGTTTAACATGTGATTAACTAAATAAACATGTTCATTAAGTGGAACGTCAACAATTTAGATTGAATTGTTTAGTAGTTTGTGTTTTCAGAGGCAGGTTGGAAACATTTTTACTTATCGGAGAATAGGGTTAGGCTAGGAACAGTCAACAAATTTTAACTTCCGTTTTATAGCCTCAAGAGAACGGAACAAGCCGCCCGTCCATCGTACATAAGCACAATAACGGCCAAAAACTAAAATAGGAACATAATATTTGATATATTGGAGTGTAGTGTGCTCATATTGAACCTTTAGTCTCTTTTAATATAAAAATACTTATCAGAAATATTCAAAACTTTTTGGAGTAAACTTTAACAAAAATATTTCATATTTCAACTTTTTTTATTATTTACAGCCGCCATATTGTTTCCGCCATCTTGCAAGTTGGTTTATGACAATTTCGATACAGATTCCTAATCAGCGACCTCAAAAACTCACGTGTAACAAGATTTATTTAAATGGATAAAGATCGTTTTTGTGAGTTTAATTAAGAATTAAATAACAAAATGGGCATTTTTACTAAGCTTAATAATTTTATAATAAAGTATTATACCTTAATTTTCCGTCAGTGAACTTCTTTTTCTTTACTCTTGACGCATTTATGAATGCCGTAGAAGAATATGAAATCTACAAGGCTTTTAAAATATTAAATTCAAATAATGAACACCGATTATTGAACGACCAACTGAACTTTGACTCGAATATCCTGTATGACGCAGCAATAACAATTCAGAACGCCCGAGGCATATCATAGTTTTTGTGTG
The DNA here is from genome assembly GCA_963513935.1 of Aphrophora alni. Classification (NCBI taxonomy): domain Eukaryota; kingdom Metazoa; phylum Arthropoda; class Insecta; order Hemiptera; family Aphrophoridae; genus Aphrophora; species Aphrophora alni. The sequence goes on along the minus strand of OY740776.1, from coordinate 51,142,869 downwards.
TTGTTTAACAACGGACAACCAGTGCATATCCGGGAGCCGTAAGATGCGCATCTACAGATTGTGTTTTTTAAATGTGTTGTGTGTTATGTGTATGTGTTTGTGTATTTAACGTTTTGACGACCTCCATCCATAAAAATTTCGAAACGCGTCAAGAGTAAAGAAAAAGAAGTTCACTGACGGAAAATTAAGGTATAATACTTTATTATATATATTAGTGACTTGGATACTGGAAAAATGAATTCATTAATAATTTTGGTTAGCATAATTCAAGAATCGACTCTTACAATTTTTTGGAAATTAATTGAATAGTATATAAATAATAATATCCCAATCGGTGCTGTAGATATTTTTGCGATGTGTGATGTCTGTTAAAACATTTGTATCCTGCATATCGTTTTTTATGTTTTATCTGATAACTTAATGTAACTGTAATTGGGGAAGGAAAAACAAAATTAAGTTATTCTTAAAATAATCTCTAACGATTTTAGTGGTTTAAGTCAAACGAATTCGTTGTCATCTGGTTCATGAGTTATCAATAAAACAATTTTAATAACAGCTGTGACGCTGTTATAAAAGATGTAATTTCTTATAATATGTTTAAACCATTTCGTTGAAATTATAGAGATATTATCAAGCAGAAAAGTAATAATGTTTAGGAGTGACCGTCATTTGAAAACTTTACACTCAGGACGTGCTTAGTAAAGTTTAGGACCTTATTATTAATCTATTTTTATTAAGTAGTTTCAAATATTCATTTTTACTTTTTGATTGACAATTATAGGAAGAATCGGTTTTATTTGAAATTAGGGATGGGTGTGGTACATTGTTCCATCGATTTAATCAATATACAGACAATGTTAGATGAAAATATTTTACAAAAACAGCGTAGTGTGTTTAACCCAGTTGGCCTAATCTACCCGTATTTGTTGTATAAAGTGTGAAACTATGTCACTACCAATATACAGAGTGCAGCATTGTGCCACTGATAATGCTTTTTATTATCATACCCTACGGATAGATATAGTCGACCTACTTTTTTATTACCCTTGAATAAATAAATAAAGGGTGTGATATTTTGGGAAATTATTTTCGACATCAAAATAAATATTTTTGCAAGGTTTCTTAACAGCAATAAACATCACGGTCATCATCGCTTTATGAAACTAAAAGGGCGTAAATTATCTCTCAAATAATCTTATCAATTCCAGGTCTAAACCATTTTGATTTAGATTTTAAATAAACGGAATTTTATAGAGATCAAGATCCTCTATTCACAGCGTGAACCAAAAATTAGGTACTACACACAGGATGTGCTAAAAATTATAAAATATGATAATTTTGAATGTTCAAAAATATCAAAAAGGCTTAACTATGGGCAATGAAAAAATTTGTAGAACAAGCTGGAGCAAAATGGGTTAACGACACTCGTTCTCATATCTGTTTGTTTGTCCTTAAAAAAAAGAGAAAACAAAGAAAAGATTTTACTCTAGAACCGATGGCAATATCTATGCCAAAATGTTTCATATTTTTTGCGTTATAGAAACATTTACAGTGAGCACTGGTGTGACAATACCTCTCTTTCATCTCTCCTATCTTGACCAATGTTTGTTCTCTTTCGACGTTAACGTTATTAAAATAATAAGTATTCTGGTCTCTATTTTCTTTGGTTAATTTTTTTAGGCTTCTCGAACAATTAAAAAATAGACATCAACTTCATCACGGAAACCTTAAAGACAACGGTGTTTAACTTTGTGTACACGTATCAGCTGTGACTACAACCTTGTGACGTCATATAATTTAACTATGTATTGATTTATATGGAAAATGTCAGTATGTGAAGAGGTACACGTCTATGGATTGGTTATATGTTAATAATACAAGAATATTTTATCTTCTTTCTGCAGAGGAAACAATGTGATGTGTTAAAAAAATAAAAGACGAGTTTTATTCTAATTTTATTCTAAACGACAAGATAACGTAGATTTAATCTGATTATCGGTGACGTAATAGTGCGCAATATTTTTGGCAAACGATAAGTCCAACTGTACGACGTCCATTGATAGGACAATATTTCCTCTTGAGACAATTCCATCTTAACGTCATGGAATTGCCTCAAGAGGAAAAACTGTCCTTATAAGAAGACCTTAAATGTGTATTGCCTCGACATAATAGTAATTATTAATGTAGATAGTAAATGTGCATTAGGAGCGTAAAATGTTATTATGATTTACTCCTTGTCTAAACTGAATGAGACCCGAGGATGGTATAAAGATATCCGACCGGCATCTTTAAGTATGTGTTACACCCTAGCGTGGCCGTAAAAAGCCCATGAGGTTGATTGATTGAAGGTAACTGGAGTGGAGTTAGTTCTCCCGTTAACCTGAGTGAAGGTCACTGGCGCAGTTGAAAGACTCGAGTGAAAAGGTAAGAACAAAAAAAATCATAAATATAAAAAACAAAAATAATTTGAGGACCACAATTTTGTAATGGAGTGGTGGTCACAGGGAATAGCGATGGATTGGAGGTATTCCCACAAGGGGGTAAGCCTTCTGCTTTCCTCTGGCTTGTAATGTGGGCACGAGGAACGGCTTCACCGTACCACGTGAAGGTTCCAACCCCGTGAAAACACAGGACAAGCATTATATTCTCGTTTCTTATAGTTTCACAAAGTTTACAAGAAATTTTGCCTATTTATTAATAGTTACCCCCAACATAACCCTGAATGCTGACGTCTTTTGGGGGCTTTTCGAACTAATGATGGGTTTTAACAATACATTCACTGTTACTAAATCCCTCCATTTTTTACGCCAAGCAATAAACGCCGAAACGCCTTTAGGAACAGCGTCTTATTTGACGGGAGTTGTACATTTGCATTTCAGTTCATAATGGTACCCAGACGAACGTAAGATATTCTGGTACAAATATGATTTATGTTTAACCTTTCGGTTCATCATCGCCTTATTAATAATGGAAGAGAGCTCATAAAATTAAAACGCCTGGCCCTCTATTACTGTCAGGGTCGTTAAATAACAAGAGTTGTTCAACAGTAACTTTGTAGGAAAGATGAAAGAGAGCGATCTAACACAAGATTACCTGTGCTGATCCAATCAGGAAACTACAGGATCGATACAGCTTCTATAAGTAGGAGAGAAAGTTACAGTATGGATACATACGATATAAGGTTTCTCATATACAAAATATTACTCTACGTATTGCTTTACAGTTTAAATAATAATGCACATTTTATAATTAACGGGAGAGGTGGTAAAACTTGATTTAAAAACTTTTGGATTTTCAAATTTAGATTTTGTTTCCCTCAGCTACAAGATTAAAGTTTGATGTATGTTACTGCTCTGTGACATAGAATTGGCAGCAATAGTGAAGGGGATTTTATTGTCTTGAGGAACTTTATTGTGTGGAGTGTGGAATATTTCAATGAAAGGGGTGGAGTTAAGCGTGGTTAAGTGTTAAAATACGAGGATTTTGTTTTCATTTTTGCTCTCTCTGGTTCTAGAAGAAGGTTATGTTGATTCAGAGGGGATTAAGTTGTGGTTGGAGGTTTAAGTATTAGGGGAGAAAATATACGTCTGAAGGAAAATATACTTGACATGGGGTTGATATGTTGCCGTGATTGGGGTGGAATGATTTTAGCTTATAAAAGAGGTGAAGATATAGAGTACAATTCAGAAAAATCTTTACATATCTCGTACACGCATGAATTTAACAAATTAACTCAAATTCGACCAGTAGGAATCTTTTAAATCATGTGAAAACATAACAGTAGAGAAACATACATTTTTGATTAATTTTAATTAGTGGAAACTCGATAAATTTATAAACCGTTTCCGCTGATGCATGTTTAGGCCTTCATCAACAATGCAATCAGGTGATTGATATTTAGTTACATAACGCTGGCTTACCAACCTTTAAGTCCTAAAACATTGAAATATCAGTAATAAAACTACAAACACAGAATTAATTACACCAGATCCGGAAGCTTTAGACAATATAAGTTATAGTTTAAATTTGTTATTGCAACCAAACTGCAGTTGTAATCAGTCATTATTTGGTTTTATGAGAGAGAGCCAACAAATATTTATGAATTCCGTGGCTTCCAGTAAATATGTCGGTATAAAATCTGTTTGAAGTTAAAATATAAAACATTAACATGTTCAGTAACAGACATTAAAACTCTGCTTTAAAATCGAGTTTTAAGTTTTCATTTAGAATCAATGTAACTCTACAGAAATTTAAGGGTCCAAATAAGTCTCCTAAAGTTTAATATTACTTTTGGGCTGAGACGCTGACACGAGCGAAGCAAGTGGAAACTTTTGAATATATACGAGTCCTGCAGGATCAAACCGTTTTTAAGAAAGTTGTGATCAAGTTTCAAAAAACATGTTACATAACTCTTTTAAACAAACTAACTCTACTGACTAAAACCCCTAGATGTGTCAATACAATTAACATTTCCTGCAAAGCCATGGAGCTGGGTAAGTAGCATGATTGCACTCACCATAATGTAAATAAAGTAAATAGTAAATCATTAATGCAACAGCTAGTGTAGGCCTAGACTGACAGGCGAAATAATCCCTTCACCGTAGTTCTAGCTTTCCTCATCAGGTTTCGCTACCAATCTTGGTTAATGGTTTTTAGGTTGCGCCTAATTTCAGTTTGTTAGGAGATTTTTTTTCTTTTCAACACCAAAGTCATCCGTCTTACGTGCCAAAATATTGACATAAATATTAAAACACCAGACGTCATTTTGAAACTGTTAAAGGAATCACTTTCATTTTTTGCAGATTTTCTGGGCAATGGATCATAATATTGTAATTAATTATCATAATTCTATTACAGGCGGTTTCTAAAGTAATTCTGAAGCTTTACATCAAAACAAATGAAAACGTTTCTAAAATTCTTAGTTTTCTATCTAACCGACATTTTAAACCGTAAATGATATGAAGTTGAAATTTTACAATTTACTTAATATTATAAAGATTTAATTTGAGAAAAATAATCAACCGATTTATTTTACTCGTTTCAAACTCTCGGCTATTTGAAATATTTAACGTCCAATATTTTGAAATTTTCACTTTAAAATTCGTTAGAGGACAATTTCAATGAGGTTACTCCAAGGTCAAATCAGTCATTTTAAATAATATCACTGACAGGTAACTACGCCTGATCCTTCAATTTTTATCCTGTGACTCCCATGATCTCGAAATGTGATAACTTTGACCCTATCATAAATATTTAACGTGAAATTTTTGACTGGTTCTAATTCGAATGTAAAAAAATAGAGTAAATGGTTTTATTTTTTAATTAACCTTAATTAAACGAATCCGCATTTTAAATCTTGAAATATTTTTTTCTTATTTAGGAGTCTCTATCTTTTTACTCATCTTGTATATTTACAGTTAATCAAATTAGTGCATGGCCTTTTTATCTTAATTAATCACTTGACAGACAAACTCTCCAAATCACTTTATTTTATTCAATCACAAGTCATGTATCTCTCAGTGTGTGACATTGCTCTAACTGGAATCACCTTTGTTATAATCCCTGCTCAATTATGGATTGAGTTGTTTAATCTGGATTTACTTGTCTGGCGAACCACAACCCTTAATTAATAATTTGAGAGGGATCATTTCCAACTGAATATCAGCTTAATAATATAATTTACAAGAGGACAGGACCGTCTTATTAAAAGGAGATAAATGACTTAAGATAATAAAATATGACCAGAGCCTGCTCAAGCTGGATAAGAAGAAATACGTGACGACCCAGAAGTGGCAAACCACTTCAAAAAGTGCTTTCGGTACGTTATCATCCCTTCCGCATGATTGTGCTTTGCAGAGCAATGGGTAGTGAACGGAACGGTTTCTGTTTTCAAAACGATGACACCTTCTCAATATTTTAACCTAACCTAACTTAACCCTTCTCCGAGGTTTTGGTTTCATTACCTCTAACAATCTTTTTAAAATTATTTTTGACGATAAAATGAATATGAAGCTTTTTGAATAATTAGGCCCATTTCGAATACATGCAAGTTCTTTTTTCTGTTTTACAAAATCTATGTTATTTCTTTGAAGTTGTTTCAGTTTCAAGAAGCACAGTTCTCAATTTATGAATTGATTTTTTTGACGAAGGAAACACATTTGGGTACACCTAATTGCTTCATATTCATTTTCAAAAGTAATACCCCAAGAATAGTATTTGAATTTTTGTTCAATTGAAAAAAATTATTGTTTCGAGGTTAGATATCACACATAAACTGATTAAACACCAAACTGTTTCATTGTTGAGTGTTAACAAAACAACAGCTGACAGAGATTCAACAGATGGGATTGCACATTTTAATTGGATTGCACTGTGGGAGGAAGTGATTCTATCCAAAATATTCATTTTCATTTTGTTATTTCGCAATTTTGTTTTCAATACTGTAATCATAAAAAATGGGTTTTCGAGGGTACTTAAATTACATAACTCTGTATTATAACTCCGCATGGTGGGACACTCTGTGTCGGTTATAACTGAAACGTATTTAAATTGTTCATCTTTGTAGTTTGAAAAGTACCACACCAGGACTTATGTAAAACAGTCTACATGATGAAAGCTAAACAAAAATGTCAGTATGTGTTCAACAATAACTTCCAAAGGTAAAATTAGATTATCTGGTGTGATGTGATAGGTCGTGTTTTACGAGAAAATATTTCAACAAGGAAAACATTTCAATTTAAATAATTCTATCTTGTATATATCTTTGTTACGGATAAATATGGTTTATAAATTGAATTATGTTTTTATGAATATCGAGATAAATGTAAAATGTAAAAGCTTTTAAGCTGAAATGTAAGCTACTGCATTATTAAGGGATATTTTTAGTCCCATCACAGCTGGCTTAGTGGCCGGACTTATCCGTTTAAAATCCCGCTAACCAATGAGTGGTATTAAGTCATAACTTAAGTTTGTGACACACAAAATGGTGGCCAACCACTCTTGCTCATCCTCTCTTAGTTAAACCTAGTTTCTCATCGAAGGAAAAAACTTTCATAAACAGTAATAATATTATAATTTACACAACCTAATAATCTCCACATCTAAGCTCCATGATTACTTTCGTGGTGGAATTTAAATCTTTCTAATTCCCCTTTATAAATAAACCTTCTTCCCTGAACCGAAGGGCTTAAAAAGGGACATAAAATACTGGTACTTTAATACTTAGTCACGCTTAACTGGTCCCTCCCCAGTATTCTATTTAGTGATAACATCTTTCTTCACTTTACTAGAAGTGTTTATTTTCCTTTAGACTTTATTATTTCATGTTCCTGGTTCACTTGCTACCATTTGTTTATGCATATATTTATGTTGAAGATGTTTACAATGTAAACGATGCAAAAACATTGCACAAATTATTCACCAACCGAACGAACGAAAACTAACATTCAATAAAAATGTAAAATTTCTAATTTCTAAAAAAATGTAAGGTCCGGTTCCTTTTTTATCAATTATTGACGAACAGTAAAATGTGTTAACTTGCGATTTTTCACATAGGGTTGAGTCATTACTCTTCACATTTCACAAAAGTTCAAATATGTACTGCAGAATTGAGAATTGAATTATTCTATAACAGGCCTGCCCTATAAATTGACGATTATGTTTTGTTACACCTATAATCAAGATCAGATGTGACAACCAATACGTTTAATTAATTTCTTTATTAAGTACACTTGATCAAAACTGTTTTAATAAAATAGTAAATTTGTGTTTTTATCTGAGATCTAACCAAAGACAATCCAGCTAGGTTACCTCACTATAAGGGAAATCCAAAGTTAATGATTATTATTAATTTTCTAATCAGCTGTTATAAATTTACCGTTGGGTTATGTTAAGGTTACACCATTTTTCTTTTATATGGAGTGTTCAGAAAATGTCGTATCAGATTTTATGTGGTGGTTATATGAGGAAAAATATATAAAAACGTTCTTTTAAACATCTCCGGAACCGCAAACGTTTTATATCTGTGGGCAATTTTATATATATTTGAAAAAAATAATTATATGTTTTAAAATTATTAAGTTTTTTAGTAGCAGTTTGGTATAAATATTTTTTATAGAACGGTTTACCAGTATTCTAAGAATCAATACTTTGTCTGATAAATTTGAAAATGGGGCCCGTTTACGTTTTTTGTAAAGTTGAATGTTTTAGAAATATTGAATAAAACAGTCACCATTTAAACAATGCATAGCATAAGAATTTCATTCTTAATATTATGATAAAAATGTAGTAAGACAAATTTGTATACCAAATTTCGACTAAAAATATTATTAATTTCACGAAATATAATTATTAAAAATACCACTAAATGGCAGACAAATAAAAACGAAGATTTTTCGAACATAATGTTTACAGGAACTTTTTTCTTTATTTCATAAATTAAACCATTATCTGTACTTAAATTGTGATTCAACAGTCTGAACATCCAGTATATATTGGTTGTTATATAAGTTATAAAGCACAAAACCATAATCTTGGTTTAGAAAATATCTTCCATGTGTTCAATGATGACATTTATAACTACCTAAAGTGTCTGGTATAAGTATAGTAGTGCATCTCACACAGAAGTTCTTCAATAATGGATTCCTCTGCAGTTTCTATTGTTCTACATCTATGTAGAGTGAGAGAGACAGAAGCCCTTTGTACGATTATCTGTATCCTTTCTATCCAATAGTGGATAACACTTTCTAGATTACATACAATTTGTACAAAAAGTACAAATATTGTACTTTGATTTCAAATAGTTTCGTTAATTAAGTAAAGTTTTGTACGAAGAAATGATATATGTTTGTTAGCTAAACATAATTAATTTTGGACATTATATAGAGAAAGTTATGTGATGAGATAAAAAGTTAATTTTAAGTTTTTCCGATATAGCCTCTTTGTGATTCCAAGAGTACAATAATAGTTTGGGGAATAATTTCTGTCATATGTGAAGAATTGTAAGGGACAAAAAAGTGAACAGGTTTGATTTATATTTGTATAGGCAATCTGACTACATCACTGCAAGTGACTATAGCTAAGGGTCTTAGTTTTTGAGAGTCTTAAGACTGTAGCTCCTGATTAAGGATTGATGCCGAAGACTGTAGGTTCGTCTACCAACTGAGACACATTGTTAATGATCTTAAATTAAAGGATAGGCAATCTGACCACATCACTACAATTGGTGCTAAATAACTGACTATAGCTAAGGGTCTTAGTTTTTGAGAGTCTTAAGACTGTAGCTCCTGATTAAGGATTGATGCCGAAGACTGTAGGTTCGTCTACCAACTGAGACACATTGTTAATGATCTTAAATTAAAGGATAGGCAATCTGACCACATCACTACAATTAAATAACTGACCTATACCTAAGTGTGTCACGTCAGCACGTAAATAATATGTGTATAGTTTTGTGTTATGTAACGTGAAATCTTATTATGGGCATCTATCGAGCGATTACTGAAGATGGATTTCTGATTCTGAAACGCGTCTAAGACAAAAGAAGTCGCAAGACGGATCCAAATAAGGTAATAGTTTCTTATATTAGTAAATATTATAAAAAATTAACTTTGACCAAAGCCATACGACTTATGGCATAAGTGAAGTAAATTTATCTCTTAATTTAATTACGTTTTTCTGTATTTATGAATGTAGCCATGATTCAGTTTTACGTTTTAATTAAACAAAATTAACCGAAATTACGTTTTTACTTCCCTTTGGGGATGAGTTACCGGGAAAGTTGTGCACTCTATATAATTTATACATCTATCGATTACTTGAAAGTCTTTCTAATTGTTCTGTATGCATGGCAACCCGAAGGCTTTAAGTACAACATAAAATACTGTTACTTTAATAATTAACCCCCTCCCTCTCTTAGAGCGGAGCGTGTATTCCGTTTCATTGAAATAAATCTTTGGTAGACCATAGTATCGTTTTACACCCTTGTGTAAAGGAGCTTCCAATTTATTGACGTGGAATTAACAAACCTCGGAAGGAAGTTTTAAATATTTCATTACATTATTTTGTGTTTTGGATGATGTCTGATTTACTTTCAAAACACGTGATGGATCGAACAATAATGTCCTGAAGTGTTCCGAGTACATTAAAGTGTTTTTGGATCCTATATAAAATATTTCAATCAGACTTTCTGCTTGAAAGTTATCAACATTTCTGCCTAAGATTGGTTTTAATTCGGTTTTGAAGATGGTAGTTTGTTACAATATAATGAAAGTTAATTTAGAATAAGTATTTGATAAAAGCAAATAAAACGTAAGTAAATATATATTTTTAAAAAGAGAAAATTTATAAATTGAAGTATTTTCCTTGCTGAAATACAACCTTTCCCAAGTTGGTAGATAATCGAATTTTATTAAGGAATTTATCGTTGAACATATCGATAATTTCGTTTAGTTTCCATAGAGTTTTGTGAACATTATGTCGGTGCAAATGAAAGAGTGTTTAAATTATAATATACAACTTGTTATAAACACACGAGGAAAATGTTTAAATATTGAGGTATGATTCGTAATCAGAAGTTAATGATAAAACACACCATCACGGTTACGTTTCAGCGACTAGATCGTCATCTTCACAAAAAAAACTGTATTCAAATGATCTAGATATTGCAACACCATTTTAAATGTCACTTTTTTGTAAATTCAGCAGTGCTTAAAATATATCCTCGATATTTTTTTCACCATTTACATAACTTTATGAATCACATGGAGAAGAAAAAATATTAAAAAAATTTCTTATGAAATTATTTTGATTAATAAAAATATATATGTAACATTATTAATTTTAATCCATGAACGATGTTTAAGTTTGTATTACTTTAAGAATTTCATTAAATTCACAAGTAACTTTGTTGGTTTTCATTGAGCTGACCTAGGTTAAATTATTAATGTAATTATAAGGAATTTACCTTATTTCATTCTGCCGATAATCCGATATAGGTAATTAAAGATTAACGGTTTTGGGGGTCTATGCTACCATCTTCAGATCTGCTCACGTAAAGCTTTTTAACACGATCAAAAGTCACAATTAAAAAAAAAACATATAAAATTACTCACTTTGGCATCGTTAAAACAGCGGAAACAATTTTATTTGTTTATAACACTAAAGAAATGACGACACAAAGTTTGAAATACTTTCAACTAAAGCTGATCAATTCAATCAAATTGGATTTTTCTTCCTAGCAAGTGTGCAGATCTGAAGACGGTGCCATAGAACGCCGAAACCTTTAAACTGTGATTACCTATATGTGGTTGTCTGTTATATTAAATAAGGTTAATATCTTATAATAAATTGACTAATTTATCATACACAATCCTGATGGTTATATACTACAAAAATATATAATAATTTGTATAACATTAGGATTTGGTTTTGTGATAGCGTTTGGTTTTACAAAGTTTATAGCTTCGCTTCATTTCTAAGTCAATAAATTTGTATTCAAAATACGAAATATTATATTGTTTAACCTGCAGGTGTGTTGTAATATCATTTGCTGTAAATTTATGTGGATTCTATTGTAGTGATTCCATTGGAATTGGAGGTTTTGCAACATTGCCAACTGCTGCTATTACAAGACTCATTGACAGTAGATGATGACAATATAGTCATTGAAACTTCATCTTGTTGATGTATTCTTTGTATTTCATTGATTTTTTTTATTACAAATTTGAACCCAAAATTTTAAAGTTACAACATACACATTAATTGAAATTATTTTGTGATAATTTTTAACATAAAAAATCGGTTTTTAATACGTTGATCCAAATTTTCTCAAGTGTTGACTCTGAGGACATTAACAAAACGTATTTTTCGCCATCTTTTTATTAGTCAGCCATGGAGCTGTTTGTTATAAAATATGAAACTTCCCAAAATCTGTTGTGCCATATTTTACTGAAACATAGATAATGACACAAACACTTGTGCAAAACAACATCACGAAATATTTACAAATAACAAAATTCAATCTCGACCTAAGTACTTTTAGGGCTTATCAAAGACACTTTTAAGTTATTTTTCATTTTTAATTGACAACCACTCATAATTTAGTTGATGGTTAGTTTTTGTTCATATATATTTTGTTTTAGACAAAGACAGTTCATGCTATTTCTGCAATGTACGACTTAAACCCATTGGAAGTGTTCCTTACAACGCTCGCCCACCAACACACACTTCAAACTTCAAACTAACAAGTGCCTGTCTTTGTCTACATTTCGTCCTACAAACAACCAGAGTTCTTTTCAACATGTATATTTTGCAATGAGTCAAATTACACAGTTTATTGAAACAAACTTGTTCAAAAAACCTTAAATTTAGGACTTAACAAAGTACCTATCTCTCGCCAATTTTGAAAGACATACAAAATATATAACAATATTAGATATATGAAATTTTTTAACTTTTTTGTGAGAGAGTGTAATATTTATTGTTTTACTTTTCACATATAGGTTAAGATATGTTTTCAATAAAAGATTTGACGTCGAATTTCTGTTTTATATTTACGTTTTAAGATCTTTTGAAAAAAAAAAAAAGTCTTTTGTGAAATTAAGTCTCTCTCTCGTCTATAATATGTGCAGTACACAGCAGCTCAAATACTTCCCTCTTACTTAAATGTAGCCTATATTTATTCCTTAAGTAAAACTTATATTCTAAAATGTAGGTTTTCTACAAATAATAGTTTCTGGTTACCAATTCACTACCTGCATCTTTACATTTCGATAAGAAAGTGGGAAGACTGCAAGGATGAATCTCAACCTTCTAGTCGTAGCCATAAGTAGAAGTTCCGATGTTAAATCCTTTTAATGGGACGGTTTAAAAGAGAAAAGTTATTGAAGTTAGTTTACTATCATTGAGATTTATGTGGAGCGAATATGTATGGAAATGCAATAGGGGATGAACTACTGATTCTATCCCAAGGACAGTATTCCAAGCAGAAGTACTAACTATAGTATGTATGAAGTAACCTGTCTCCTGACCCTTCGACTACCTGGGACAGGCCCAGGTCACATTCACTTGCACTCTGCGACATCCACAGCTGTTTTCCTAAATAGTCACCTTTTAGTTTCTCCACTAGCTTAAGTAACTTTGTTAGCCGAATCTTAATTTCCGAAATTTTATCAAAAATTTGAGAAGTACATAAAAAAATAAGATCAACGATACTAAACAAGGGCAAATTTGATAAAAAACAAACAATAGATTATAGAGGGAATAAGAAATATAGAAGTAGTCTGTTTAAAGCTTTTAATAATAAAGTTGGTTTTATGTAACAATATGACAATGAAATTACATTACATATTACAAAAATAATATTTCAGTATCATTTATAAGTCACGTGGTTTTCATGTAACGAGCGTCACAAGGAAAACTTGTGTTTTGCGTCATAACGGTGCCGTCACTTGGAACATTGGACTTCCGCAGCGGACGTCTGACTCAGGGTGGATGTAAATACCGTAATATGCTTCCAAGAAATGAGTAATCAACAAGTTATTAGTGTCTAGGGATGAGGGTAGTATTCAGTTCAGTTCAAAGTGAGTGTTAGCCAGAGAAACATCGTGTTAAATGTTAGTAGTTAATTTTTAAACTAGATTGATTTTTTCCGTGAGTGTTGTTATTGTTTATGATTTCATTTTTATTGACTAGTATAAAGTGACATATATAAATAAGTTTTTTTGTTGTAAATTTGTATTTCCGAATATGCCACCATCAATTGATAAGCGTGCTGGGACAGCATACAACTCTCAGGCAAGAACGATTATTGCGTCTGTTTTACAATACTTCGAGCGCGAACGTGACAATAAAGGACCGTTATTAGATGTTAAAAAGGTGTCCGAAAGAGTTGCCGCAGCTTGCAATATTTCCACAAGAACTTTGAGCCGCATAAGGTTGCAGTTAAAAGAATCACGGGAAGAAGAAGCCACCTCAGCAAACACAGACCATAACACTCAAGAAGCGGACCAAAACTTACTCCATAACGAAAACACAACGGCCTCAGTAAGTAATGACACCAGTGTGAGAAACGACAGCCCTGGGACATACAATGTTCCTAAGCTGTCTACTCCGAAGAGGAAAGCACCTTTTAAATCAATTGTAACCGAGGTAGAAGATTTTCAAAAAAATGCAACCAGAAACCATATAATGAACTATTATAGACGCCGAGAAGTGCCGACCCTCCGAAAACTAAAAACAAGCTTAGGCACAACTGATTTGTTTCATGGCTGCATACAGACGTTGGCTAGAGTTTTAAAATCTATTGGTTTTAAATGGAAAAAATTAAACAACAGAAAAGTTCTGATGGAGAAACCATCAGTGGCCCTATTCGATAGTGACGGCGATCCCGACATGGGAGTGGCACCTCTGGAGTAATCAGGTATGATAAAATCTTGAATTTATTTTTACATATATTCTCAGATTCTAAGGTATAAATGCACAGTTAACATAATCAACTAAACTAAACGAATTTCCAAACAACTACTATTCAAAAATAAAAATAAACCATGGAAGTTTTTATTAGTGTTATATTTGACATCTAAAATAGCCTATCAACTTGGGGAACAATATTCGTACTCGAGCTCAAAGATAAAAAAATAAAGGTAATTTTGTACAAATATTAACTTATTAACAATCAAGTAATAAATAATAAGTAATAAAATTCTAAAATGTGGGTTAGAATTATTAGTCCTATTTTTTTTTTTTAATAGAGACATTTTCATGATTGATTTTTCTTAAAAAAAATATAAACTATCTTATTAAGGCTCGGCTGTACCCGTGGACCGGATGCGTATATTCCCATAAGACTAATGTTAAATTTTAAACCATTTTGCTGCCGTAGAACAATGATTTATGTGTCATATGAAAGATGTGATTAATACGCATTGGTTTTCCTTTTTACTTTTTTGAATAACAAATTTACATTAACAGGAAAAATATTGCAAATTGTTATCATTTTTAGAGATTAATATTGATAAAACGGTTAACCTGGTAAAAAAACTGAAAAGCAATGTTACTGCGTATTAACCACATCTTTCATATGACACATAAATTATTGTTCTACGGCGAAAGATACAGCAGAAAAATGGTTTAAGGTTTAACATTAGTCTTACGGGAATATACGCATCCGGCCGACAGGTACAGCCGAGCCTTAAATTTAATTGACATATTTTACAGCCCTTCTTTACTTGCAGATTCATGGTACGTGATGGCCCCTCGCTGGAATCAACAAACTGCGCTAATGAAAACTACCCTGACCCCATATTCATCTAAAATAAACATAATTTATAGTCTAGAATATTCTTATAACAGTTTGTAAGATATTATTTGTATTGTGCCTATAACTTTGTAGTACAGTAGTTAATGTAAATAGTTAATATTTATTATTTTTGTAATATATAACGTAATTTCATTGTCATATTGTTACATAAAACCAACTTTATTATTACAAGGTTTAAACAGACTACTTCTATATTTCTTATTACCTCTATATTGTTAGTTTTTATCAAATTTGCCCTTGTTTAGTATCGTTGATCTTATTTTTTTATGTACTTTTCAAATATTTGATAACATTTCGGAAATTATGATTTAGGTAAAAAAGTTACTTAAGCTAGTGGGGAAGCTTATAGGCGACTAATTAGGTAAACAACTGCGGGCGACGCCGAGTGCCGGTGAATGGCCCGGGCCTGTCCCAGGTAGCTGGAGGGTCAGGAGACAGGTTACTTCATACAGACTATAATCTGGAATGTGTTCAACGGTCTAACAAGAGGACATGTCAATGAAGTTATATAGTTGTGTCAGACAGTCAGGTTTTTATCAAGGCTATATATTTGTGTGGACATGTTTCACACATGGGTTAATCTTTTGACCCTGAACCAGGTAGAGATATGGTACGTGAAAAGCCACAAACGAAAAAGAACCATTGGTCTGGGAAGAGCACACGTTGACAAAGGGTTGAGGAAATGAAAACCCTTGATTTTGGAAGGGGTAAATATCCTGAAAAGTAACCTTTACCCCTGGAGGGACAAACTTCCATCTCAGTAAAATAACCCCTTCCAGAGCGAAACCTTTGGGGCGTGCTTTTTTTAGAGAGATGGTCCTTTTGGGCTTCGAGAAAATTAAACCTTTTCTATGATTTCTTCATTTCCTACAATATTACTTTTAATTTAAGACACATATATTTACAAGGGTAAAAACTCCAATACAGAATTCGTAACACTTTTTTGTCAGTTTTCAACTATTTAAGCTTAAAGTAGCCTCTTCGATCCTGTTGCGATAAAAACAATTCTCGGGCTGCCAACTTAATGCGGAATAACGACTCAATGACGAATATCTTGAGTAATTAAGAGCAGTAAAAGGTCATAAAATAGTTGAAATTGCAACATTAAAAAGGCAATAAAAAGGGACTTTATTGGATCCCGTTGGATAAAATGAGAAAACTGTAAACTATAACGTCGATGTTATAGTTAAACAGTTTATTAATTGAATAAACCTTGCATAGACTTTCTTACACGGTCCGACGTAAAAGCAAATAAAAATCAAACTGAAATTACAAATTGCAATTTCGTTCAAATGTAGGCTTTAAGGATTCAAAGAAGATGAATAGACTTTGTATTCCTGAGTAGAATTTCCAATTAAAGGAAGGGAAATAATTCAAAGTTGTTGCAAAAGTTTGATTATTTTAATATCTTACTTAACGGATTTCTATGAAAATTAAAAATCGAATTGTTTTGACAAATGGAAAATATGTTATTTTGTTTCAAACCTCTGGATTATTTATTTTATTATGTACGAAGAGTTATTTTAGACAGACCAATTAAGGGAAATACAAAATATAATATTGGTAAATAATTTATTTTTTTTCCAGAATCTTAATTTTGTATTGTTTACACAATGACAGCTAATTACAAAGGAAATTGATAAATAGTTCCAAGAGACGCTCAAAATATGTCCACTTAACTTTAGACTCTAGATCTCTTTTAGCATTAACTGTAAAGAAAGCGGAACGTGCGATTGCCTAGAAATAGAACAAGTAGACAACATTAGATATTTGGGATTATTCATGGATTCCAGACTCTCCTGGAAAACGCATATTGATAATACCAAACTGAAATTGATTAAATATATTAGGTTTTTTTACATGTTAAGGTCGGTGACTAAATTGAAATTATTAAAATCAATATACCATGCTTTGATTGGCTCAAAGTTAGAATATGGTATTGAAGTTTGGGGAGGTGCGTACTACAGTGTCTTAAAACCAGTCATTGTACTTCAGAAGCATTTTATTCGAATTATGGCAAATAGAACTAAATTGGAACACGCTGCTCCATTATTCAAAATCTTCAAAATTTTACCGGTTAGAAATTTATATATATTTAAAGTGTTAAGATTATTCTACAATAGAAGCCGAGGGAATTATACAACAGGGGGTGGAGGGAGGACTTTACGAAATGACTTAAACGTAGTTTTTCCAAAACCAAATTTAACAATTTTTAAAAAATTTTACTTATATCTTGCTCCAAAATTTTTAATCTGATGCCTTTAAAAATTAAAACGTGTACAAATAAAATCGAGTTTTGTAGATTTGTGAAACAATATTTATTAGAACAGGAGCAGGTCTATATTTTTTTTAACAGTAACCAGTGAGGGAGAATAAACTGGTAGTAAGTGACTGTATTTTATTCTTGAAAGCTCTCTTCTTCACCGGTAATATGAATGGTAGAAGTGTGTGTGTGAATTATGTATATGTATGTGTATGTATGTGTATAGTTTTATTATTGTATTTCTATTTTTTTAGTGTTTTATGTTGATTTGAAATGGTTTGTCATAAAAGCCAAATCCTAGTTTTCTAAATGTAATTTGTGTGTGTATATGTGGGTTGGACTGGTCGGTCACATTGTTTCTCTCCCATCGAGCTATATTGTTGGAAATGTATAGAGTATTTCATCCCAAACAGGTTTTAACCTCGGGATGAAGTGACCCTTTGCTATTTTCTTGTAATACAGCAGGAAGTATTTTTTGTTATTATTATTATTATTATTAATATTATTGTTTATTATGTTATTATGAATTTTATTTTATATGTATTACATTTTATAATGTGAACAGTTGTCTATTTTATTATTAAGCATATAAGATTGTCAAATTTTCCCTGTTAAAATTATGTATAAAAGAGGGTCAAATAAATAAATTTTCAATTTTCAATTTAAAAAAAAAAAAAAAAAAAAAAAAAAAATATACGACAGACAGACACCTTTGTAGTGTCAGGGAGACATCAAAACGGATATATTTTAAAGAACTCAAAATCGAATTTTCTACTTACAGCATTACTGAGTCTCTAATAATTTGAATTACTTTGATCTCTTCCATGACAACTACCAAATTCGATTCAACGATCCAACAAAAAAAAACATTTAGTTTAATTTAAAAACGTGAAATAATAAAACGAAATAAAACTGTGTAAAACCAAATTAACATATATCTAGTTGTTCACAATATGTTTCGTTCTAAAACTTCAGAGTCTGATTTAAAAAATAAAATAACAATTTTACAAATTTGTAACAAGATTATCAGGATATGTCTGACGATACAGTTGTTTGTTGTTTTAAACTTTTGCAATAAAAACCAGCTTTTGGTTCTAGGGTAAAAAGGTTTTTCCAATTTTTGAGCGCCAATATCTCCTAAATAATTCAACTGACAATTAAAAAAATATTTTAATGAATTCTCCTCAAAAACCTATTCAAAGACAATAGACGCGGGTGCTTTAACTAGGAATACGCCCTCCGAAATATTTAAATAATTTTTCAAAATAGTAAACAATGCAATATGATTTGGTAACTCATAATAGAAACGTACATTAATTGTAAACAAATGAAAAAAATTATAATTAATAAACAATGTAAGCCTAGAAAAACTCTAACAAAATATCAGGTGCGAACAATACCCGATGTTCCATTACAGAAATTAAAACTACCTCCATCCCACTTACTTGCACATCACGTCACTCTTAACTCATCCAGGCATCTCTTGACTTTCTATCTGTAGAGATGGAATAAAAACACTGGTCTACATACTGTCACTACAGTTCTATTTCCACTGTACTATTGTAACGTTTATGCAATAAAAAGTCAAAATATATTTACTTTTTGTAGAGTTTTTTAGTAAATTTAACAACACAAAATATTTACAATGTGTATTTTATTTGGATGTTTTTATTTTATGTAGACGAATCACAACAATGCCATTCAATTTAATAAATTAAAACACTAAATTATTAATTTAAAATTGACGAATTAAAATGTTTTCAATTTAATAAAGGAAACACTAAATTATTAATTTAAAGTAGACGAAATAAAATGTTATTCAATTTTTAATAAAAGACAACACTAAATTATTACTTAAAGTACACGAATTAAATTGTTATTAAATTTAATAAATGAAAACACTAAATTATTAATTCAACGTAGACGATATATAATATGTTATTCGATTTAATAAAAGAAAGCACTAAATCATTAATTTAAAGTAGACAATTTAAAACACTTGTTGGCGAATGAAAACACTTTATGGATAAACGTGCATGCACTTGTTAATATGGACACATTTTCTTCGAGTTCACGAGAGATACAACAGTAGTAGCATACAGCGAGCTAGCTATCGTAAACTCCCCACTAACATTGCCCCACCCCGGATAGCTCCCGGACCTGCGTGCGCATCGCTCGACATTTCAAGCGTGGAATTTCAATTAAAAATTATCTTCCTTGAAGCAGAGTTTGTTGTGGACATTTTTTTTTTATTTTTGTAACTTTTATCGATTCCGAAGTTTTTATTAAATTAAGTTTTTACAAGGTTTTGTTTCAAGGAGATTGCGTGTTTTAAACGTTGGTTTTAAGTACTTATAAGATCTTAATATGCTTATTTTACTACGTTTCTAAATATATTACCTATAAAAGTTCTTTTGTGCTTTTCATAATGTTACATGTAGATAAGAATGGTTGCATGTTTAAAGTTGACAATGTCCTATTTTTAATAATATAATAATTTATTTTTATTTTGGTATGCAATAACTAACTGTCGCCATTATACATGAAGAATTAAATTTTTTGACTATTACTATAACTCACACACCTTCATTTTTTAGAGATAGTGATGAAAAGGTTTTATTTGTATTCTTAGAGTGACTGTGTGGCATCGTATAGTGACTGTGTGACATCATAGAGTGACTGTGTGGCATCATAGAGTGACTGTGTGGCATCATAAAGTGACTGTGTGGCATCTTAAAGTGCCTGTGTGGCATCATAGAGTGACTGTGTGGCGTCATAGAGTGACTGTGTGGCATCATAAAGTGACTGTGTGGCATCATATATTGACAGTGCGGCATCATAGAGTGACTGTGTGGCATCATAGAGTGACTGTGTGGCATCTTAAAGTGCCTGTGTGGCGTCATAGAGTGACTGTGTGGCATCATAGAGTGACTGTGTGGCATCATAAAGTGACTGTGTGGCATCATATATTGACAGTGCGGCATCATAGAGTGACTGTGTGGCATCATAAAGTGACTGTGTGGCATCTTAAAGTGCCTGTGTGGCGTCATAGAGTGACTGTGTGGCATCATAGAGTGACTGTGTGGCATCATATATTGACAGTGCGGCATCATAAAGTGACTGTGTGGCATCATAGATTGACTGTGTGACATCATAGAGTTACTGTGTGGCATTATAGAGTTACTGTGTGGCATCATAAAGTGACTGTGGTATATGTAATGATTGTGTGGTATCATATAGTGACTGTGTGGCATCATATAGTGACTGTGTGGCATCATAGAGTGACTGTGTGACATCATAGAGTGACTGTGTGGCATCATAGATTGACTGTGTGACATCATAGAGTTACTGTGTGGCATTATAGAGTTACTGTGTTGCATCATAAAGTGACTGTGGTATATGTAATGATTGTGTGGTATCATATAGTGACTGTGTGGCATCATATAGTGACTGTGTGGCATCATATTTATATTGACAGTGCGGCATCATAAAGTGACTGTGTGGCATCATAGATTGACTGTGTGACATCATAGAGTTACTGTGTGGCATTATAGAGTTACTGTGTGGCATCATAAAGTGACTGTGGTATATGTAATGA
Source organism: Aphrophora alni (assembly GCA_963513935.1). Taxonomy (NCBI): domain Eukaryota; kingdom Metazoa; phylum Arthropoda; class Insecta; order Hemiptera; family Aphrophoridae; genus Aphrophora; species Aphrophora alni. Next base: position 51,121,689 of record OY740776.1, on the reverse strand, counting down.
TTGTGTGGTATCATATAGTGACTGTGTGGCATCATATAGTGACTGTGTGGCATCATAGAGTGACTGTGTGGCATCATAGAGTTACTGTGTTGCATCATAAAGTTACTGTGGTATATGTAATGACTGTGTAGTATCAGAGAGTGACTGTGTGGCATCATATAGTGACTGTGGTATATGTAATGACTGTGTGGTATCATAAAGTGACTGTGTGGCATCATATAGTGACTGTGGTATATGTAATGATTGTGTGGTATCATATAGTGACTGTGTGGCATCTTATATTGACTGTGTGGCATCATATAGTGACTGTGTAGTATCATAGAGTGACTGTGTGGCATCATATAGTGACTGTGGTATATGTAATGACTGTGTAGTATCAGAGAGTGACTGTGTGGCATCATATAGTGACTGTGGTATATGTAATGACTGTGTGGTATCATAAAGTGACTGTGTGGCATCATAGAGTGACTGTGTGGCAATATAGAGTTACTGTGTGGCATCATAAAGTGACTGTGGTATATGTAATGATTGTGTGATATCATAGAGTGACTGTATGGTATCATAGAGTGACTGTGTGGCATCATATAGTGACTGTGTGGCATTATAGAGTTACTGTGTGGCATCGTAAAATGAATGTGGTATATGTAATGATTGTGTGGTATCATAGAGTGACTGTGTGGTATCATAGAGTGAATGTGTGGTATCATAAAGTGACTGTGGTATATGTAATGACTCTATGGTATCATAGAGTGACTGTGTGGCATCATAGAGTTACTGTGTGGCATCATAGAGTGACTGTGTGGCATCATAGAGTGACTGTGTGCCATCATAAAGTGATTGTGTGGCATCATAGAGTTACTGTTTGGCATCATAAAGTGACTGTGGCATATGTAATGACTGTGTGGTATCATAGAGTGACTGTGTGGTATCATAGAGTTACTGTGTGGCATCATAAAGTGACTGTGTGGTATTATAGAGTGACTGTGTGGCATCATCGAGTGACTTTGAGGCATCATAGAGTGACTGTGTGACATCATAGAGTGGCTGTGTGGCATCATCGAGTGACTTTGAGGCATCATAGAGTGACTGTGTGGTATAATAGAGTGGTCCTGTGGCATTATAGAGTGACTGTGTGGCATCATCGAGTGACTTTGGGGCATCATAGAGTGACTGTGTTACATCATAGAGGGGCTCTGTGACATTATAGAGTGACTGTGTGGCATCTTAAAGTGACTGTGTGGCATCATAGAGTGACTGTGTGGCATCATAGAGTGACTTTGAGGCATCATAGAGTGACTGTGTGGCGTCATAGAGTGACTGTGTGGCATCATAGAGTGACTGTGTGGCATCATAAAGTGACTGTGTGGCATCTTAAAGTGGCTGTGTGGCATCATAGAGTGACTGTTTGGTATCATAGAGTGACTGTGTGGCATTATATAGTGACTGTGTGGCATCATATAGTGACTGTGTGGCATCATAAAGTGACTGTGTGGCATCTTAAAGTGGCTGTGTGGATAAAGTGTACTTATAAGATCTTAATATGCTTATTTTACTACGTTTCTAAATATATTACCTATAAAAGTTCTTTTGTGCTTTTCATAATGTTACATGTAGATAAGAATGGTTGCATGTTTAAAGTTGACAATGTCCTATTTTTAATAATATAATAATTTATTTTTATTTTGGTATGCAATAACTAACTGTCGCCATTATACATGAAGAATTAAATTTTTTGACTATTACTATAACGCACACACCTTCATTTTTTAGAGATAGTGATCAAAAGGTTTTATTTGTATTCTTAGAGTGACTGTGTGGCATCGTATAGTGACTGTGTGACATCATAGAGTGACTCTGTGGCATTATAGAGTTTCTGTGTGGCATCATAAAGTGACTGTGGTATATGTAATGACTGTGTGGTATCATATAGTGACTTTGTGGCATCATATAGTTTCTGTGTGGCATCATAGAGTTACTGTGTGGCATCATAAAGTGACTGTGGAATATGTAATGACTGTGTGGTATCATAGAGTGACTGTGTGGCATCATAGAGTTACTGTGTGGCATCATAAAGTGACTGTGTGGTATCAAAGAGTGACTGTGTGGTATTATAGAGTGACTGTGTGGCATCTTAAAGTGACTGTGTGGCATCATAGAGTGACTGTGTGGCATCATCGAGTGACTTTGAGCATCATAGAGTGACTGTGTGACATCATAGAGTGGCTGTGTGGCATCATCGAGTGACTTTGAGGCATCATAGAGTGACTGTGTGGTATCATAGAGTGGCTCTGTGGCATTATAGAGTGACTGTGTGGCATCATCGAGTGACTTTGAGGCATCATAGAGTGACTGTGTGACATCATAGAGGGGCTCTGTGACATCATAGAGTGACTGTGTGGCATCACAGAGTGACTGTGTGGCATCATAGAGGGGCTCTGTGGCATCATAGAGTGACTTTGAGGCATCATAGAGTGACTGTGTGGCATCATAGAGTGACTGTGTGACATCATAGAGGGGCTCTGTGGCATCATAGAGTGACTTTGAGGCATCATAGAGTGACTGTGTGACATCATAGAGGGGCTCTGTGGCATTATAGAGTGACTGTGTTCTATCATTGAGAACATTTTACTTCTGAGAAAAGATATGGTACAATTGAACGTAACTATTTTAAATGGTAGGTGAAATTATGATACAATTAAGAGAGTATATGGTTTTTCTGTTTGTGAAAGAGCAAGGTAAAACTGAATGATAATTATAACTAATTGTGTTACTGCTAGGAGAATGAATGGTATAGTTAAGAGAAAATATCATATTTTGTACGAAGGTACGATAATTATGGTACAGGTGAAAGTAAGTATGAAACTGCTAGGAGAATGTATGGTTCAGTATAGAAAAATATGGTACAGTTGAAGAGTAAATACATTCAGAAATTATAATAGTTGGTACTACTAGGGGAAATTATGTGAAAAAGTGAGGTAAACTGATGGTATTGGTTGGAAAAACACTGATTATTTTTCTTACTGCTTAGAAAATGTCTGGTACAGTTTAGAGATAAAAACAAATAATATTAAGTGATGCAGTTAGAGAGAAAGAAAGTAATATTTGAAATAAACAGAAAGGGATATGTAGATTAATGTAATGGGGATTTGAGAACTATTATTCCCTCTCTTCATCCCTATAAAGGAGAAAGGAAGAGAGTTAGGTATAACAGGTGAGAGAGAAAAGTAAATGGCAGAAGGGAAGAGTGTGAGAGAGAGTTAACAGAAGAGAAGGTCTAGGGGTTGAATTGAACAGGTCCACTATTGAACGAGACTTTAACCATCTGGACCCCTCATTAATCATACATCTATTCATTGCATTGCAACCTTAATAACAAATCATGTTTATGTATATATTACAAATTTATCAAAATAGGTTGTGTTGTTCAGACACAAGGAACAATCATTTCACTTTTGTGTCAGTTTTTCCAGTGATAAGCCTGGCAATTTATAACCGATAATTAATTGAATACATTAATTTTCACAATGGAATGTTTCGACGACTATGTCGTCATCATCAGTTTTGATTAATATTGATTATGGTGGTATAATTTTTATGTTTTGTTGTGGAAAGTAGTGTTTTCAATTTGCTACATACAGTATGTTGTATAGGGGTAATATGTGAAGCGTTAAGAAATCCATGTGTCAAAAAATGTGATTTTTGGAATGTATGTCTGTCTTTGTGCTGTACAACGTACACGCGTGGTTCGAATTTATATAAATTTTATATTTGCGCATATTGTAGCCATATCTAGAGACCTTTTTAGAATAATAACTAAAATATTTAGGTAAATTTAAAAAAAAAAACACAAATTGACGATTATCTCAAATTAGTCGCTAACGATTTTGATCAAATCTTGTTCTCTAACGGTCAAAATAAACGCATAGTTCCACATCTCTCAAACTCAAACAATTATGATTCGTGAGTTTTGTCCGTAAAACAAAAACAAATAAATGTTCTGGGGTTTGTTATAAAATATTAAAATTCTAAATATTTTACGTTTATATTTCTGTAAAAATCTTCAGAGATAATTGTTAAAATATAAAAATGAAAATTGACTGCTGTCATTAAAAGCTCAATTTTAGTAAAATATGTGTAACGCTGAGAAATTGTTTATAAATAATTGAATACATTTTAAACCGTATTTCATCGTTTGATTGGGAATATTCAAATGAATATTTGAGTAACGATTAATTAGGATTAATTTTTATTAAGGTACAGTGAGAAAGTTTGTGCAATGTTTATTTCATTTATTTTTACCAATTTTCCATAAGATTTTATTAATATATTACAGTTAACACAAATTTGTCTGGGTATAAAAAACCATTTATGTTTCAGAACTTATCTGTGGGCATCTAAAGAACGTTGTTGAGTTTCGAACTGAAAAATTATTACCTATAACTGATTGTCTTAAAGCCTTTAGATGCGAGTAGCCTATGTCCCGAGAAAGATCACTAGTGCAAATGGGGTACCTTAGAAAGAGCTAACGAATACCGCTGCCACGCAAGAAGCTCTGAGACAGGTGCTGACATCCCAAAAGGGCTCAGTGTCTTGAATGCCTCTCGCTCTATTTACCACAAACGGAGATAACGTCCCCAAATTGAGCTGTCGTCCTGAAAGAGTTTAACATCCCAAAAAGGACCCGTGTCGCGAATTTGACCCATCGCTGGAAGAAGCTAATTGGTAACAGTAAGGGTTGGAAAGGAGATAAAGCCCCCCAGGCTATCTTACAGTTAGAGAAAAGTGTTCTTAATCCAGGCTTACATCCTGGAAGGAGCTGAAGGGATCCACTGCTTTGGAAGATAGTCTCTTACCAGAAGTGGTTAACATCTCGAATAGGATCATTGTATCAGAATAGCAAACACTCCAAGAGCAACGCTGTTGGGCCTTTTCAAGGCGAAATACCTTTTCTTGGTACTGATTCCTCTCCCAAC
>OY740776.1:51067204-51116516 GCA_963513935.1 Aphrophora alni | reverse complement strand
TGTAAAATATTCTTTTAAACGACAAATTAAGAAGAAATGTAACAAGTAACAAGTGTCAGTGCTGTTGAACTAATAAAGGACATGAAAAAATTCACCATCGATAATCAATACGGATATGTAACTAGTTACACGTTCAATGCTACCTTTCCTCTATAAAAAAAGATTTGCATATAAATGACGAGCCAGTTATTTTAACGTGGTTAGTAGTAATAAAACACATTGAATGTATTTCCCAAGGTGCCAACTTAATGTGAAACACACTGTAGAAGTATTTCCTCTGGGACACGAGTCAAGAGTTTTAGACCTCTTCTACGTAAAGCGTTAACATTACTTTGTGTAACAAGAGTAATATAATGGAATTCATTTGATTTGTTTTGAAGGGACACTATATTGCAGCGTTTTATTGCCCATTTAACTGACCAACTTGGCAAATGGTCACTACCAAAACATTTCCAGATACAAAAATGTCATTTCGGTAGTTGTTATATAAAATATAAAAATAATCCAAGGTTTTAACAAATATTTAAATGAGATTTAATCTTGCATCACTTGTGTCATAAATGTCTTCAGGGTATATTTAAAATTGATTTATTATTGACGGTAGTCGAAGTTAATTTCTGATAATTATTCTTGAACCATAATAGTTTTATGATTTTTGTCGCGTGTTTACGTCGTTAATAATAACATTTAACTAAAATTTTAATGAAATCGGTAGAAGAGTTTTAGAGAAATGACTACTTTTTAAAACGCCTTAAGTGAGATATTTTTAGTTTTTTTACTGATACATTATGAACCGCTATTTTGTGAGAGATGGGAATCTATAGTTTTTTGGCCTTTAGAGGCTTGAGCAAAATTTTATCAAAATTTGTAGGCTGATTTTGAAAAATAAGTAGATATTTTGCACGTGAGGCATAATCCCAAATAGCTTGTCCAAATATTGGAGCATTAATTAATTTTGATGAAACTTTGTTACAATGTTTTTGAGGTTGTTAACTATGATTCCAACTTGTATATCTAGATAAACTAATTAATTGAGAAATAGTCAAACGAAACATTTATTCAGATATGATGAAAACAGTGAAGTTATTAGTTATTAGTGTAAAAACGTGCACGATTTGCAGAAAGACAGTTTTTGGCAGTTGTTGATTTTCCCGAATTATTATATAATTTTACAGGCTTATACTCCCTATAAATTTCTTTAGGAAATTATGCAGAATATAAATATATATAAATATATATTATAACTTTTCGATATTAAAAAATAAAAAAAAATTGACAAAATTCGCAATACAAACAATAGTATTTCTAAAAAAAAAAGTATTAATTTTTAAAATGATTTTTTATAACACATGTAAATATTCGACATATCATAATGATATGAATTATATTTTCATTCGAAATCGTTAAATGCCGGCGTTTCAGTATTTCAGACCTTATTCACTGAAGCTGAATCCCAGGTATAAACGAACACCCTTTTCTAATTATGGAATGTGACACTTAGAATATCACTCCAACCAACTGTATAATAAAAAATTCCTAAATAGTAACTTTAATTTTATGAATTTGGTCCAGATTTTGGGATGTTGCCTAAATGTGTGACGTCACCAGCTACTTGTTGATGTTACTCTGGAGACTTCCTGTATTCATAAGAAATCAATACTTTGAACCTCACACTTAGTCGACGTTATCGTGGTACAATAAATTACTAATTCAGATAAAGTTGTTCGTCAGAAACTAAGCTGTTTCATTGAACAACGAATGTGTGTTCCACCTTTACCTGAGCTGAGAAATGTAATGTGAAGTGACGTCTAATATACAGTGTCTTCCATATCAAAAGTTACAGTGAATCTAATTTACCTTTTCAATAAAAAACTCGATATGTTTCGCACACCTCAAACCATATCGTCAGTTATATGAATAAATTTGTACAAGATTTTAAAATTGTGAAGTACGTTTTGTAACACCCTGTTTTTAACCTTAACGAGTTAAATTTGACAGGAACTTGTCAAATATAGTATAGACTTGTCTTGCTGCACATTTTTATTTTGAAGATAAGCAGATAAAAATTTTGTATTTTAAACCATAACCCAGAATACAAAGTTTATTGTAAGTTTGGCAGTCACCAATAATTTCAACCCCTGTTCTTAGACTGATTTGAAGTTTCAAGGCCATTGTTAACTTACCATTCGTCCGTCGTCTTTATCATATGTGAGATAACGTGAGAACTGTCATCAAAATTTAGACAATAATATGTAATTTGGTGTTAGGTATTATACCAGTTATAAAGTGTTGCGAGATAAAGTGAGAACTCTCATCAAAATTAAGACAATAATATGTAATTTGGTGTTAGGTATTATACCAGTTATAAAGTGTTGTGAGATAACGTGAGAACTGTCATCAAAATTAAGACAATAATATGTAATTTGGTGTTAGGTATTATACCAGTTATAAAGTGTTGTGAGATAACGTGAGAACTGTCATCAAAATTAAGACAATAATATGTAATTTGGTGTTAGGTATTATACCAGTTATAAAGTGTTGTGAGATAACGTGAGAACTCTCATCAAAATTAAGACAATAATATGTAATTTGGTGTTAGGTATTATACCAGTTATAAAGTGTTGTGAGATAACGTGAGAACTGTCATCAAAATTAAGACAATAATATGTAATTTGGTGTTAGGTATTATACCAGTTATAAAGTGTTTTGAGATAACGTGAGAACTGTCATCAAAATTAAGACAATAATATGTAATTTGGTGTTAGGTATTATACCAGTTATAAAGTGTTGTGAGATAAAGTGAGAACTGTCATCAAAATTAAGACAATAATATGTAATTTGGTGTTAGGTATTATACCAGTTATAAAGTGTTGTGAGATAACGTGAGAACTGTCATCAAAATTAAGACAATAATATGTAATTTGGTGTTAGGTATTATACCAGTTATAAAGTGTTGTGAGATAAAGTGAGAACTGTCATCAAAATTAAGACAATAATATGTAATTTGGTGTTAGGTATTATACCAGTTATAAAGTGTTGTGAGATAAAGTGAGAACTGTCATCAAAATTAAGACAATAATATGTAATTTGGTGTTAGGTATTATACCAGTTATAAAGTGTTGTGAGATAAAGTGAGAACTGTCATCAAAATTAAGACAATAATATGTAATTTGGTGTTAGGTATTATACCAGTTATAAAGTGTTGTGAGATAAAGTGAGAACTGTCATCAAAATTAAGACAATAATATGTAATTTGGTGTTAGGTATTATACCAGTTATAAAGTGTTGTGAGATAAAGTGAGAACTGTCATCAAAATTAAGACAATAATATGTAATTTGGTGTTAGGTATTATACCAGTTATAAAGTGTTGTGAGATAAAGTGAGAACTGTCATCAAAATTAAGACAATAATATGTAATTTGGTGTTAGGTATTATACCAGTTATAAAGTGTTGTGAGATAAAGTGAGAACTGTCATCAAAATTAAGACAATAATATGTAATTTGGTGTTAGGTATTATACCAGTTATAAAGTGTTGTGAGATAAAGTGAGAACTGTCATCAAAATTAAGACAATAATATGTAATTTGGTGTTAGGTATTATACCAGTTATAAAGTGTTGTGAGATAAAGTGAGAACTGTCATCAAAATTAAGACAATAATATGTAATTTGGTGTTAGGTATTATACCAGTTATAAAGTGTTGTGAGATAAAGTGAGAACTGTCATCAAAATTAAGACAATAATATGTAATTTGGTGTTAGGTATTATACCAGTTATAAAGTGTTGTGAGATAAAGTGAGAACTGTCATCAAAATTAAGACAATAATATGTAATTTGGTGTTAGGTATTATACCAGTTATAAAGTGTTGTGAGATAAAGTGAGAACTGTCATCAAAATTAAGACAATAATATGTAATTTGGTGTTAGGTATTATACCAGTTATAAAGTGTTGTGAGATAACGTGAGAACTGTCATCAAAATTAAGACAATAATATGTAATTTGGTGTTAGGTATTATACCAGTTATAAAGTGTTGTGAGATAACGTGAGAACTGTCATCAAAATTAAGACAATAATATGTAATTTGGTGTTAGGTATTATACCAGTTATAAAGTGTTGTGAGATAACGTGAGAACTGTCATCAAAATTAAGACAATAATATGTAATTTGGTGTTAGGTATTATACCAGTTATAAAGTGTTGTGAGATAAAGTGAGAACTGTCATCAAAATTAAGACAATAATATGTAATTTGGTGTTAGGTATTATACCAGTTATAAAGTGTTGTGAGATAAAGTGAGAACTGTCATCAAAATTAAGACAATAATATGTAATTTGGTGTTAGGTATTATACCAGTTATAAAGTGTTGTGAGATAACGTGAGAACTGTCATCAAAATTAAGACAATAATATGTAATTTGGTGTTAGGTATTATACCAGTTATAAAGTGTTGTGAGATAACGTGAGAACTGTCATCAAAATTAAGACAATAATATGTAATTTGGTGTTAGGTATTATACCAGTTATAAAGTGTTGTGAGATAAAGTGAGAACTGTCATCAAAATTAAGACAATAATATGTAATTTGGTGTTAGGTATTATACCAGTTATAAAGTGTTGTGAGATAAAGTGAGAACTGTCATCAAAATTAAGACAATAATATGTAATTTGGTGTTAGGTATTATACCAGTTATAAAGTGTTGTGAGATAAAGTGAGAACTGTCATCAAAATTAAGACAATAATATGTAATTTGGTGTTAGGTATTATACCAGTTATAAAGTGTTGTGAGATAAAGTGAGAACTGTCATCAAAATTAAGACAATAATATGTAATTTGGTGTTAGGTATTATACCAGTTATAAAGTGTTGTGAGATAAAGTGAGAACTGTCATCAAAATTAAGACAATAATATGTAATTTGGTGTTAGGTATTATACCAGTTATAAAGTGTTGTGAGATAAAGTGAGAACTGTCATCAAAATTAAGACAATAATATGTAATTTGGTGTTAGGTATTATACCAGTTATAAAGTGTTGTGAGATAAAGTGAGAACTGTCATCAAAATTAAGACAATAATATGTAATTTGGTGTTAGGTATTATACCAGTTATAAAGTGTTGTGAGATAAAGTGAGAACTGTCATCAAAATTAAGACAATAATATGTAATTTGGTGTTAGGTATTATACCAGTTATAAAGTGTTGTGAGATAAAGTGAGAACTGTCATCAAAATTAAGACAATAATATGTAATTTGGTGTTAGGTATTATACCAGTTATAAAGTGTTGTGAGATAAAGTGAGAACTGTCATCAAAATTAAGACAATAATATGTAATTTGGTGTTAGGTATTATACCAGTTATAAAGTGTTGTGAGATAAAGTGAGAACTGTCATCAAAATTAAGACAATAATATGTAATTTGGTGTTAGGTATTATACCAGTTATAAAGTGTTGTGAGATAAAGTGAGAACTGTCATCAAAATTAAGACAATAATATGTAATTTGGTGTTAGGTATTATACCAGTTATAAAGTGTTGTGAGATAACGTGAGAACTGTCATCAAAATTAAGACAATAATATGTAATTTGGTGTTAGGTATTATACCAGTTATAAAGTGTTGTGAGATAAAGTGAGAACTGTCATCAAAATTAAGACAATAATATGTAATTTGGTGTTAGGTATTATACCAGTTATAAAGTGTTGTGAGATAAAGTGAGAACTGTCATCAAAATTAAGACAATAATATGTAATTTGGTGTTAGGTATTATACCAGTTATAAAGTGTTGTGAGATAAAGTGAGAACTGTCATCAAAATTAAGACAATAATATGTAATTTGGTGTTAGGTATTATACCAGTTATAAAGTGTTGTGAGATAAAGTGAGAACTGTCATCAAAATTAAGACAATAATATGTAATTTGGTGTTAGGTATTATACCAGTTATAAAGTGTTGTGAGATAAAGTGAGAACTGTCATCAAAATTAAGACAATAATATGTAATTTGGTGTTAGGTATTATACCAGTTATAAAGTGTTGTGAGATAAAGTGAGAACTGTCATCAAAATTAAGACAATAATATGTAATTTGGTGTTAGGTATTATACCAGTTATAAAGTGTTGTGAGATAAAGTGAGAACTGTCATCAAAATTAAGACAATAATATGTAATTTGGTGTTAGGTATTATACCAGTTATAAAGTGTTGTGAGATAAAGTGAGAACTGTCATCAAAATTAAGACAATAATATGTAATTTGGTGTTAGGTATTATACCAGTTATAAAGTGTTGTGAGATAAAGTGAGAACTGTCATCAAAATTAAGACAATAATATGTAATTTGGTGTTAGGTATTATACCAGTTATAAAGTGTTGTGAGATAAAGTGAGAACTGTCATCAAAATTAAGACAATAATATGTAATTTGGTGTTAGGTATTATACCAGTTATAAAGTGTTGTGAGATAAAGTGAGAACTGTCATCAAAATTAAGACAATAATATGTAATTTGGTGTTAGGTATTATACCAGTTATAAAGTGTTGTGAGATAAAGTGAGAACTGTCATCAAAATTAAGACAATAATATGTAATTTGGTGTTAGGTATTATACCAGTTATAAAGTGTTGTGAGATAAAGTGAGAACTGTCATCAAAATTAAGACAATAATATGTAATTTGGTGTTAGGTATTATACCAGTTATAAAGTGTTGTGAGATAAAGTGAGAACTGTCATCAAAATTAAGACAATAATATGTAATTTGGTGTTAGGTATTATACCAGTTATAAAGTGTTGTGAGATAAAGTGAGAACTGTCATCAAAATTAAGACAATAATATGTAATTTGGTGTTAGGTATTATACCAGTTATAAAGTGTTGTGAGATAAAGTGAGAACTGTCATCAAAATTAAGACAATAATATGTAATTTGGTGTTAGGTATTATACCAGTTATAAAGTGTTGTGAGATAACGTGAGAACTGTCATCAAAATTAAGACAATAATATGTAATTTGGTGTTAGGTATTATACCAGTTATAAAGTGTTGTGAGATAACGTGAGAACTGTCATCAAAATTAAGACAGTAATATGTAATTTGGTGTTAGGTATTATACCAGTTATAAAGTGTTGTGAGATAACGTGAGAACTGTCACCAAAATTAAGACAATAATATGTAATTTGGTGTTAGGTATTATACCAGTTATAAAGTGTTGTGAGATAAAGTGAGAACTGTCATCAAAATTAAGACAATAATATGTAATTTGGTGTTAGGTATTATACCAGTTATAAAGTGTTGTGAGATAAAGTGAGAACTGTCATCAAAATTAAGACAATAATATGTAATTTGGTGTTAGGTATTATACCAGTTATAAAGTGTTGTGAGATAAAGTGAGAACTGTCATCAAAATTAAGACAATAATATGTAATTTCGTGTTAGGTATTATACCAGTTATAAAGTGTTGTGAGATAAAGTGAGAACTGTCATCAAAATTAAGACAATAATATGTAATTTGGTGTTAGGTATTATACCAGTTATAAAGTGTTGTGAGATAAAGTGAGAACTGTCATCAAAATTAAGACAATAATATGTAATTTGGTGTTAGGTATTATACCAGTTATAAAGTGTTGTGAGATAAAGTGAGAACTGTCATCAAAATTAAGACAATAATATGTAATTTGGTGTTAGGTATTATACCAGTTATAAAGTGTTGTGAGATAAAGTGAGAACTGTCATCAAAATTAAGACAATAATATGTAATTTGGTGTTAGGTATTATACCAGTTATAAAGTGTTGTGAGATAAAGTGAGAACTGTCATCAAAATTAAGACAATAATATGTAATTTGGTGTTAGGTATTATACCAGTTATAAAGTGTTGTGAGATAAAGTGAGAACTGTCATCAAAATTAAGACAATAATATGTAATTTGGTGTTAGGTATTATACCAGTTATAAAGTGTTGTGAGATAAAGTGAGAACTGTCATCAAAATTAAGACAATAATATGTAATTTGGTGTTAGGTATTATACCAGTTATAAAGTGTTGTGAGATAAAGTGAGAACTGTCATCAAAATTAAGACAATAATATGTAATTTGGTGTTAGGTATTATACCAGTTATAAAGTGTTGTGAGATAAAGTGAGAACTGTCATCAAAATTAAGACAATAATATGTAATTTGGTGTTAGGTATTATACCAGTTATAAAGTGTTGTGAGATAAAGTGAGAACTGTCATCAAAATTAAGACAATAATATGTAATTTGGTGTTAGGTATTATACCAGTTATAAAGTGTTGTGAGATAACGTGAGAACTGTCATCAAAATTAAGACAATAATATGTAATTTGGTGTTAGGTATTATACCAGTTATAAAGTGTTCCTATAACACTCTCTTTAGTGAGAAAAATCTAATTAAAATGTTTAAAATGGTGAGCAGTTGTATTTTTAATATCTAGTGTGTCACAACACTAAATTAGATAACAATTTTAAATTTATAATTCCGCATGTAATTGAACCTACAAAACATTTACACGATGACAAAGAGAGTAAAATAACTGATTTATTCGTTTGAAAAATGATTTATAAAGTCGTGCACTAAGTTTGTGTTCTAAAAATGTATCAATATCTTTCTGAAGTCATAAGGTTTGAAATCTGGACTTAACACAATGTTAAATGACTCATGATCTAAAGGAAACATAAACTAAACGATGCTCATTTATTCACCCTTACACAGGGGGATGGAGTCAGGTTCCATATGGTGTTACATATAGACGTTCTATATTTTACAAATCATGCGATATTTTCTTCTCTTTGTTGTTAAAGGAGAAAAATTATCTCCTTTACAAATAAAAAAACAAAAAATAAAGTTTGGTCGTAGAATACTTAATAAAGGGTCGGAAGAGTTGGTTGATATAGACCAGATAGGGAAGATAACAGATGAGGAGCTAATCCATGACTAGGTGAAGAAATGTGTAAATCCAGCTGAGCTATCTTTATAGTCCAATATATATGAACCATTGATGGATACTACCAAAGTGATAAATCAGCAGAATAATGTGACAGTCTTACGATACATAGAAGGGGGGGGGCAAACACACTTAATATCTTATTAGTAAATGTGTTTTCAGGAAGACTAGAATAGTCAGTGACAGTTTTAAATGAATGCGCCAAATATTGCACAATCTTTCGTACTTACCCGTCCAAAAACAAATAAAAACTAACCAAAATTATCAAAAATGTCAATTCAGTGTTTGAAAAAACATAGAAAAAAAACAAACGTCGTCTGTAAAACTATTTACATATTTTTAAAGACCAGCTAAACTTACTTTGATCGTGGTGTAAACATGTTCTGAGAGTAAATCGTATTTTATGAAGATGGTCAACTATCATTTTTGTATTTTATTAATTATTCTTGAATAACAGTATTTTTTACTTGAAATTTTACATTTATTTTGCGTCTTTTTTTCATATTACGCCAAATTATTTTTCATAACAACTTCCATATTTGATTTTTGACTAAATTAAATGATTTGAGAGATTGCGACCTATACGTCTCGTTGCTGTTTTCTCTTGCACAAAAATTGTACCAAAAAAGTTACACCGTGTTTTTATGTCATGACAGCAACGCCTAAATTTTTAATTACCGAAACAAAAGTTGCAGAGAAATATTCATTAAAATCAGTTTACACGTTTATACTATAGATTTTTTTACTGGAGACACAACTCCAAATAAACAATTTCCAAAACTCAGGGGACTTTTCAAACTTCATAAAATACGACAACTATTTGTTTTGAACCATCACTTCACCTTCTCTACAAAACTACATAATTTCATGTTATTATTTATAATATCGTAATATAATATACAATTATATTATATTGTATGTACTGAAGTCATAAGGGATGTTAAATGACTCAGATTTAAGGGAAACATAAACTTAACGATGCTCATTTATCCAACCTTACATAGAGGGTTTGGAGTCTGGTTTCAAATTGTGTTACCTAGACGTTTTTTTATTTATTACACCTCCTCAGGATATCCAATTCTCTGATAAAAACACTTCAGTTAAGGTTCCATATTACACTGTTTGACGCTCCAAAATACAGAGTCTAAATAATCAGTTGATAGCACTTTAATTTTAGACACATATGCAACGGCAAAGTTTTCAAGAAAAAACATATTTCTAACTCGTAGCTAACATTATTTATAAAATATAAATTTATACCTTAACTACATATATCGTCCCTTTGTTTTCGGGACGATGATCCATATATAGAAATATGCGCCTTCCGGAGTGATCTTTCTCAAAGCTGAGTGTGATAGTCCGTTTCTCAATGTACCGGAGTGATGAACCATATCGGGAAGTTAGCTCATTTTGAGGATATTTGTATCAATATCTTGGAAACTCCTGTCTGACCGTGGGTAGAAGAGGAATCTGCATTTTATGTTATCTGAAATTAGCCATAGTTTTGGAGATGTTACTTCGGAATTGACTAAATATCATCGTCCCAAATGAGGCTGACGACTCGAAAGACATCATTGTCTTAAAACGTTTTAAAAGGGGGATTAGAGTCTTTTAAAGGCGGTTTTGGTGGGTTTTTAACACCTTTCAGAGTGATAGCCTGTAAGTTAACCTAACCTAACCTAACCTAACCTAACCTAACCTAACCTAACCTAACCTAACCTAACCTTTAAGAGTGATAGCCTGTAAGTTAACCTAACCTAACCTAACCTAACCTAACCTTTCAGAGTGATAGCCTGTAAGTTAACCTAACCTAACCTAACCTTTCAGAGTGATAGCCTGTAAGTTAACCTCTTACAAAACAAAACCACATATCTCTGTTTGTTTCAGTTTTTCACGTCTTTAAGTAGTTTTATTTTTTATGTTAACTGACTTTTGCCACGCCATGAACATATCAATCTGAAATAAGTAAGTCTGTTGTAAGGCGAGTATAGTTTAACTTTTAAGTAACACAATCTCACCAATCCACATTTTTCGATGTATTCAGGCTGTGAGAATTAATGTTGGCTTCTACACAGGATTACAACAAGTCACTTCAAACCCTGCTTGTGACCTTACTCTTTCTTAGAACTGAAATACTCGTCTCGGGTCTTCCGTGTTCATTCTGAGCCCCACAGAACACGTCTAGAAGTTTCATCCACTGATGTCTGAGTGTAACAATGTTAAGTTCCTTCTAACCAGAACGTTAAAATCCACGACTTTCAAAACCAACTGACATATATGCTTATCGTTGCATTCACGTCTCCAACACTACTTTAATACATTCCATTAATGTTATAATTCTTAAATTTAACATACTTGGAAACATTGTCAGGTTACGTTCCTGTTCAGTTAGCTTCCTCGATTTCCAACTTCCATTTCACCGTTTGTTTTAGTGTTCACCTATGAACCACTCCAACTACAGGTTTTCTCCTTTCTAGAAATGGCCAAATATTAAACCTATTTGCCTTTGTTAATTAAATATATTGGGTACATTAAAACAGGTGTACGAGATTTAGAAGAAAAATATCTACGATTATGGTTCCGGTAAATTATTTATTGTTAGCCAAAAGTATTTAGTGTTCTTGGTATTTACAACTGCTCGTAACAAAGCTACAGATGTTTATAGTCAATTTGTCATTGAAATTAAAATAAATTGGTTATTGAGAAAATATTTTCTAACCATTGATGTTGATATTAAACAGCAGTACATCCCCCCACCGTAATGTATTAATGCACAGTATAATGTTATAAAATTCCGACATTGCTTTATTCTCCGATTCCAGTTCATCCATCAAGTGACACGAAGCTGTCGCTTACTTATATTATTTACAACTCTCTCGACATTGACAAATGCACTGTATTATTTAGCATTCCGCCTGCGTGCCTCAAGGCCGGGTTAATAGTTTAGTGGTGTTGTCAGTTGACCTGATATATTGTCTGTAAGGTCGTTGTTATTATTTATAAATAAAATAACATTAAATGAACTTTGTGTTGTTTATAATAAAATAAAATGATTAACTTTTTATAGAAACATTTTTTATAAGGATCTATTATACTAACTGGACAAGGTAAGATGTTCTTCTCCTTGAAGATACACAATACCACTTGAATAACGCAAAACAATGTGGACACACAGGCAAAGAAAATACTTGCCTTGACTTTTAATTTTAGACGGATGGATATAAAGGAAACAAGTTTTAGAGAAAATTCCTATTTATAATTCTTCGAAACCATGAAATTGTTACAAATGTTGACTCTTTTCCAGTACTAACATTATTTTTTAGCTCTGTCATTTTCAGTATCTCTTCTTCTCACTCTCTCTCCTTCTCAGTTTTGCTTCTACTCAATCTCTGTTCTTCACATTCGTTCTTTTCCTATACACACTTTCTCCTTTCTCACTCTCTTCTTCTTCATACACACATTCTCTCTCTCTCTCTCTCTCTCTCTCTCTCTCTCTCTCTCTCGCTCTCTCTCTCTCTCTCTCTCTCTCTCTCTCTCTCTCTCTCTCTCTCTCTCTCTCTCTCTCTCTCTCTCTCTCTCTCTCTCTCTCTCTCTCTCTCTCTCTCTCTCTCTCTCTCTCTCTCTCTCTCTCTCTCTCTCTCTCTCTCACTCTCTCTCTCTCTTTCTCTCACTCCATACTTCTGTATTCTCTAATCTGTTTTCCCCCACTCTATCCTCTAAACTCTCTTTAATTCTAAGTTATTTTTCTTCTTTTCTCTCTCTCTTTCCCTTGGTAAATTCTACTTCTCCATCACACTGTCTCCCTCTTTATCCATCTTAGTTTCTCACCTTCCTAAGTAGCCTTCTTCCGTCAAACCCTTTTCGCCTTATCTTTTCTCCTTCACACAATCTCCCTTTTACACGCTTTCTTTTTTAATCTTTATACTATTCTCTCTCCAAAAACTCTCAGACAAATGTGACCCCAACCATGTGATATTGGGTAGGAAATAAAGGACTTAATGTTTTATTTTTGACAACCTTACTATTAATTTTAGACATTTGTATCCAATGGCAAATGTTTTATAAATATCAGATAATCATTACAACTATTATTTGTTTCCACAACTTCAGCTTAAGTTGTATTTTTCGTCTCTTCATAGTGTCTTTCCCTTCAAGTTGTTCCAATCTGAATACTTGGTTTTTAAGGACACTTTTCTTATTGAATTCTGTTTTGTAGAAAATTTTTAACTTTTTATTGTCGACTGAATTTATTTACTACACTCACAGTTTCCACTTTAATAACGTATTCTTGGTTCAAGATTATTGTTAAAAGTGAACATGACATTACTCTACCCCCTATTATAAAGAGGTTACCATAAGCAGTACTATATAAAAAGTACTCAACAACTCAACAACGAAGAGATGTTTTTAAAATTAACATAACAGCTGTTAATAGAAAGAAATTATTTAATATTTCGAGAAATGCGTTTTATTTTAAACATCCTTCATTTTGTCTTCATACAAGATGTTTACTTCAAAATTCCACGATGTTATTATATATATATATATATATATATATATATATATATATATATATAATGTTCACACACAATTTTAACCAAATCCGTCTAAAATCTAATGTTCTACGACAAGTCATACGTTGGAATAACTACAATACGTCGCAATGTAAAACCATCAATTGGTAATTTTTATTTAAGACTTTTGTTTTCATCAAATGATAGTTTGGATGTTTATAAACAAATTGTTCTTCTTATACATCGGTTTTCTGTCATCTAATTTGTAGAAATTATCACAAAATTACAAAATTGTAATCACGAACCTATAAGATGATTACGTAATAGTTCTTTTTATGAGCTATGTATTACTAACGATCTGTATATAATCAATACCAACATCGATTTCGGCAAACAAGCAGACACAGTAAATAATTACGCATACTATCAAGTCGACCTTATACAGAAGAATATCTAAAGTTATCTAATCTAACTGAAATCTTAAATCTTTACATCTGTGATCAAATTTGAAATTCCGTTTTCAATAAATGACGAGATTCCTGCCTGCTCCATTAGCCACAGCTGTCACCAAGGGGTTATAGATCATTTCATCCCCTTACTACCCTCCAATCCATTTGTTGTTGTTGTAATGTTAATTTAATCTGCGTTACCTCACGCTGCCTCATTTATGTTTGCTATTACGTTATTAGAATTATAATAATATAAATAATGGTTTGTAAAATGAATTACTCTGATAAAATTTATTTTTGTTTGTGCAAAACTGACGATGGCTGGGTGTAACTAGAAGGAGTAAGAAACTAAGTATAATAACTAAATGTGATTATATTTAGTTATTTTAATTTTGATTTATTTGGTCATTCCTCATCATCTGTAAGTACAAACTTATTCATAACGTTTGTAAACCAGTTTATCATGGAATAATATTACACGTGTTGGAATGTCAACGTCACAAGTTAAATATTAAGAGAAACCTTCCCCCACAGGCTGATCTAACATTTAACAAACTTCTAGACAACATAAGACTGGAAGTTCCTTCTAACAAACTGACAACTTATCCTGCCTGGTTAATTCTGCTCTGTAACTAAATTTAGTTTTAGTAAATTTAGTAAAATAATTAAAAGTGTTATTTCGTTAGTTCATTGCTTTTTCACATGTACTTGGAATAAAGAAAGTTGTTTGATGGGTCAAAAATAGATATCGAGTTTTTTTACCAGAATCTGTTTTGAGTACTTCTGATTTTATAAAAGTAATTTGTGGTATAGCGTCTCCACGGCTGTTTAGTCTCGTGTAATGCAATGCAGCCTAAATCTGTTAACCAATTCTAATAAAATTTGTTATGTTAACACATTTTGAGATAGTTGTTTTGATAATTAAAAGTTTGGGACTAGCTGTCATAAAAAATAGAAATAAAACGCAAATTACTATTGACTCGGATTTTCATCAAACTTTTCTAAAAGAAATTTTAAGAGGAATCGATCAAAATGTATTGGTAGCCATGTTGAAAAACAGTTAATTTTGTTTTTGGTTTTGAACCCATCAGTACAACATTAAAACGTTTGTTTTTTAGAATTACTTGAATTCTACCCTCTATTCTCTTTTAGTGTTGAATATACCACCAAAGTTTAATTTTTAAACAATAGTCTCGAGAAATGTTGAGAGGATGTTCACAACAGGTTGCGTGCCATCTTGTCCTGTCGTTTGTTTGATCTCAATCGAAGTGATCCCTTAGAGCCTGTTCCACCACTTTATGGAGGGATATAAATGACAGAATAACTTACATATAAACAAGTTTTAGTTTCTCCTGTTATACAATAGAAATGCCAGTTTGCATTTTCTCAACTGATTTCCAAGCACTACTTAACTCAGTTCAACTGCAATTTAAAAACTCCTCCATTACTTTCTTGAAGACGCCTTAAGGGATAAAATCTGGACCTAACAGGATGTTAAATGACTCAAATTTAAGGGAAACCTAGACTTAACGATGCTCATTTATACACCCTTACAGTGGGGTGGGTGAAGTGGGAAGGGAAAGTCGATTTACTGATCCAAAGGCTTGAAAGATATGCCTTAGTGTAAGGGACATAACAATATAGAGACTGTAAAGCTACTTAACAACAACAATTTAGTAATTGTTAATTTTTACTTTATGTAGTATAAAGTAGATCATGTTATGAGTCAAAAACACAACATGGCCATTTATTATGGTAATATCCGTTCTGATATTCAGTGAGTCAACAATTTGTTGCTTAAAATAATGTCTGTCTGTCTTGTAATTCTGACCAGTTCAAAGGCTTTTCCGATTTTAATCGAATTTGGTACGTGTGCAAGTTTTTTTTTCTATTCCTCTATAACTTAATATTTGGGTGTTGCTGATAACAAAAAAACATATACGGGGTTAAATATTTTGATTAAATTTTGCTAAATTTTCTCAAAGGTCTCAATCAAATGTATTATCTATGATAACGATTGTTTTTTGTGTTGCCTGAATAAAATCAAAATTTCCGACAAGTTGTTCTTATAAAAAAACATTTCAGATGTACCGACATTGTTGAAATCGTAGTGAAAAATAAACGTAAACACCCTACTTGGGTACAAGTGTACACAAATGGATAATTAACGTTAAATGAAATAATTGGCGAAAAAATTAATCTCAACTGCAGTCACTGAAAACTTTATATTAAGCTTGTTCTATTCATGATGATGCATTCTATTCATGATGATGTATTCTATTCACAATGATGTATTCTATTCACAATGATGTATTCTATTCACGATGGTGTATTCAATTCATGATGATTTATTCTATTCACGATGATGTATTCTATTCACGATGATTTATTCTATTCACGATGATGTATTCTATTCACGATGATTTATTCTATTCACGATGATGTATTCTATTCACGATGATGTATTGTAATTCACGATGATGTATTCTATTCACGATGATGTATTCTATTCACGATGATGTATTGTTATTCATGACAATATATTCTATTCACGATGATGTATTGTAATTCATGATGATGTGTTCTATTCACGATGGTGTATTAAATTCACGATGATGTATTCAATTCACGATGATGTATTCTATTCACCATGATGTATTCTATTGGCTCTAGTTTAACTTTTTGACCGACAACAACCGAACTAGTGTTTCTAGTGACGATTAGTAAAACCCAGCACATAGGATGGACGTAACTCTAGAAACCACTTTATCTACTTTATTCTACACTTTATTCTAAAACTGTTTTAGCCAATCATATATCACTCAATATACTACGAATATATAACAGAGTGCTCTGTATAGTTCGTATGATTGGTAACAAAAACAAATTTGTTTCAATATAAGAATATATTTAACATTTAGCGACATTTAAATAACTATAGTATGATTATCAATATTGTTACACTAATCAAGTTGACCTAATTAGTTGATTAGAAAAGGACGCATTAAATTGTTATATGTAAATTAATAACCAATAACGTTACACGAGCTTATTACATAAAATGTTTCAAGTACTTCTAATCAATTTAGTTTTCACGGAACAATTAATTTTGAGTGGTTTTGTTTCATATTAATTCTATCACTTGTATGTAGCGTTATCTAATTTATTTAGATAAGAACTGTTAAAATATCAGCCTAAACTGTAGGTAGTGTTAGTTGCACAACATCTCACTGCTGTTTACAATACTTTATGAACCTTATCTCTTGTTTGTAGAATAATCCACTATAATATTGTGAAAATTAATTGTTTCTTGAGTGTTCTGCTGTCTCAGTGAGTGATATCTGACTGTAGGTTTGTCTCAGGACACAAGCTTTATTCTGTGCAGTTTGATCCTTTCCAACTCGTGGTCCCCACTTTGTATAAATGGTAGTTGCATTGTTGATAAGGATAAAACTGCAAGAATAGATTGACATGCATAAATTAAAACATTTAAAGCAATTAAAACCAAGTGAATTCGTATTTGAAAGGTTTGTAAGACATGAAAGAAAAGTATATTTCCTCAATTAGGAGAAAGGAGCTTTACTATCTTCACAATCAATTTTTCTGTAGTTTCCACTTTTCTCTATTTTGTTTATTTACAATCGTAGCATTAGAATTAAGTTTTTCTTTTATTGGATGAATTTTCTATTCATCTGGTAGTGTTAAAGAAGATATATAATTATACAACATACAAAAATAAACAGTAATTTTATATATTTGTATTAAGAAATTATAATTTCTTAAAATAACTTTAAGGACATATAGACTTATGGAGTTTGAATCTCTTGTGTACTAACTGTTGGACACCTCATTATACTTAGGCAGACATCACTACATAGTTCCTATTTTCATTGTGTCCCTTTGGTACAGTCATCTTAAATATTGGATCACATCATCAACGTCTTGCAAACATTTTACTATTCATAAACACCCTAAAAGAAAAACTCCACAGATCCGGAGAATGTTTTGGCCATTCAATTGACTCTCATCCATTTATCTGTTTCTTTTATGAAAGCAAAACACCTTTATAATAGCATCGCTTTATAAAACAGGTTGGTGAGCGTCTTCATTGTACTTGCCCGGCCCCATTTTACAATGCATTAAAAGCGATATTTTAATTAAAAGCTTGTTTTGTAGCAAATGTTAAATTACGTTTGGAGTTCAAGGTTTACTACTACGCTCGTGTCATTACCTCTAACTGTAGATTTGTGAACAAGCCGCACATCTTACTCTCCTTCCTGTCAGTGGCTCAGCTCTGGATCTCGTAACTATACGAATATCAAATTATTTTGAGAGTTCGAGGTTAGAAGTTATATTTTATACAATAAATTCGATATATTTTCTTGTACATATTGGGGTTGGTGCCTTTACATGCCTTTTTGAAAGCTTTAATACTTTAAGTAATTTAGTGTGGTGTAAATTCATTAACAAGCGAGATATGAATATATATGAAGAAAACACTTTAAAATGGCCGCAAATTTTCACGAGTATACCCCCCCCCCCTAATCAACCCTTGTACGTAATGTCATGTTTCTAGTTTAGTTATCGTGTTACATACAGACAACGGATGGATGGTTGAGTTCATGAAACGTGAACAACAGTCAAAACTGTGGTCGAAATTTTTGACGATTATCAAACTAACGTATATACTTTGTATACTGGGTAGTTGAATAGATGCAATAAAGATACCTGGCGTCAAGGTCAGACAAGAACAAGAACTGAGACCTGATAGGGAGGATGAAAGAGAGAGATAGCGATTGGCAAGCTATCTCACCCATTTAAGTGAGCCTATAAGGGTGACATATTCACCTACATACACACAAAGTTAGAGCATAGTTGGCGACATTTTACTGGAAGTATATAGCTCCTCATTACCTTGGTTTTACCGTATTTTTGGTATGGCAGTATTCAGTATATTAAGATATACATATTTATCTACAGTTGCATTGAAAATAATATGATTAATGACTCGTTTTCACGAAAAGCCTTCCACAAACTGTGACTCCGGGTTGATTAAATTGTTCCTCAATTATTTTATGAAGATTGTCAGTAGAATAGAAAACGCAGTTGCACCTATTAACTGAACAGAACAGTTTGAAGTTTTCCTAAGTATTTGTTACTAATATTCCTAAGATACTTCGCCGATAATAACAAGCGAAGAACCAAATATTTAGCCGATACATTTTGAAATGTAAAAGTTTTATAAGACGACCAAAAGACTGCAGTTTAATACATGAACGGTTGAAGAAGCAATCCTCTAAGGAATACATAGCTAATCAAGATTTGAGAGAGAAGTGGGAAAGTGATTTCAGTGGATGCAGTCTCCACACTCCAAGTTTTGAAATTGGTTGGTTGTTGCTTTTCACCTTCACCACAGAAAAAAAAAAGAAGATTAATCCAGTCTAGTTAAATTTATCTTTTCTGTATATGTTTTTATTCTTTCGTCATTAAATTGTTTTATTCAAAATCCACTTTCGTTGATCATTGGATAAATTACCAGCTATAAAAACACAAAATAATCACCGAGACAAAACAAAATCATCGTTATGAACAACAATAGGCTGTCCAATTTTTACAGATAACAGCTGACATAATTAATGAACATCTGATAAGATAAATATAAACAAAAGAATACAAACAATTGTGTAGCTACTTATACACGTCATTGTATATGTATGAATATCTCCCATTAAAGTATGAAAGTAAATTACGATTATAATCTAAACTGTGCAAAACCATAAATAAAACAAATGGAAGTAACAATAGATAACTTTAATAGATGACTGTTAATATCTTTAAAATAATTTCACCGTTGCAACTTACTTTCAAAGAACATGTTCAGGAACTCCACATAAGAATTTCTATATTCAATCTGTGTTCAACAAACCCAGTAATTTTTATTTCAGTGGAGTGAGGAAAGTCTCGACGGAGGGTAATATTGGATTCATGAATACCCCCACCCCCATATCCTTAGAAACTAATCTGTCTAAATTTATGGCCGCCATTCTCTACAGTTGTACCAACCCAAACGTTTAAATAAAGAATCCAATATAAATCACTGCCACGAGATTTTAATTTTACAAATACGCTAGACGACATCGATTGCAGAATAAATGGTGGACATTCTATATAAGTTTTTATTTAAAAAATAACTTCCGCTCGTAGTTTTTAATACTCTGTAATAAATAAGGACATCATAAGAAGGTTAATATTGAAGAATATATTGGTTTTTTCAGTTAAATTTCTATTGTCTTGGATCATACATATTTAGCAAATTTATAGTTTTAAAGTACAACACAGATAAAACATCAGAATTATATCACGCTTCACGCTATAGTGTATGGAAAACATCGTTATTACTTGTTGTCAATATTTCATTTTAAGGTAGACAGTTAAGGCTATCTAAGTTTATATTTATTTTTTCCATTCTTGTGTGTAATCAGAACATCAGTTATTTACAAACCATAGTTCCATCACATTTAATATTATAGCTATACGAGATTTTATATCATTTATTACAAACAGTTTCGTCCAATTAATAACAACCCTTGTAACAGATGCGAGAAATGACACCCTAAAATTATTTCTAAAGTACAAACTTTCATCAGCAGTAAAGTTATATTGTAAAAGTAGCAAAGTTTGAAAGTCTCATCAAACTTTAAGCACATTCTATTTGTTTCAGGTTGTGCTGTGAAGACAATGCCAATGATATTTGTTATGGAAAATGAAACAACAGAGTTATATATATATATATATATATATATATATATATATATATATATATATATATTTTAAGTTACGTAGTTGATTTTAGCTTAGTAGTAAGTTAGCTCCTAGTATATCATTGTATTTAGCATAGTAAGCAAAGCCATTGTTTTATACCCAGGACCCAGGGCATTAGAAAGTCAGTGTTCAGATGCTCCTACAATGATACACATCTCAATGCATATTATATATTTTCAAGAGGGGAAAGAGTTGCTGTTATTTTGAAAAAAAAAACACACACACACAATGAATCCAAAGTGTTTAAATAACATTATAAATCTAAATGATTATAAGTTATACCTTTTTTCTGTAATAAATTGTCAAGTTGAGCGCCATAATTGAAAATGGAGGAAAAATTTTAGAAATGTAAATACATCCCTAAAATATGTCTCGTAAAAGTAACCCTTAGTTCCTCATCAGAAGTACGCTGTCAGATATATAGTTAAAAGTTAGCTTTTGGTTGACTTTAAGTGAGACAACCGGTATACACATATAACAAATTTGAT
Source organism: Aphrophora alni (assembly GCA_963513935.1). Lineage (NCBI taxonomy): Eukaryota > Metazoa > Arthropoda > Insecta > Hemiptera > Aphrophoridae > Aphrophora > Aphrophora alni. The sequence goes on along the minus strand of OY740776.1, from coordinate 51,095,306 downwards.
TGAAATCGGTCCAGAAGTATTTGAATCTAAATCACTTGCAAAACGATGGACATACATACATCAATCCAAAACCATTTTTTTTTTTGGTCTCAGGTGACCTCAACATGGATATTTCACCCCTCACACTTACTACGAGTGAAGTGAAATATACCTTTAAAGAGAATGTGGCTGGTAAATCATATTTGGCAATAAAGTGAACAGTGAATATCTGAACTTGCTTTAATACAGGAAGACGGCGAAGCGACAGATTATGTATTTTTATTGAGATACTTGAATTGACATTTTCCAAACGGGATTGTAGTCATGAGCTCACTGTTTATCTGATTTGAGTTTCTTAGGACATGTTAAAGGTAAAGGTGAATGAGGTTGGATTTGGAAACAATGATCATCTTAATCAAAGTGTCATTGAGGCTTGCGTGTACAAATCGTCATTCAGTATTGTTTGAGTTAATTCCTTTTGCTTTTTATGTTAATCAATAAATTTTGAACAATTGAGTCATTTGTTAAGTTTCATGTGATTATGTTTATTAAATCCTACTTTTTTTATTAAATAAAAAGACTTAACGTAACTTTAATAATTAAGAAACAATAATATGTTATGTGTCCATACTTTATGTTCACCCTGTAGTATGTATAATGGGTTCTATTTTATGATTAGAATATTTTTATATAGTAGTTACTTAGATTTCAAAATTTTACATTATTGGGTTATGGGGTATTTTTACTATTTATATTTTTACTTCTATCACTGTAAAAAGAGTTTTTTTAAACATATATGTGTTTATTTGGCTTTCTTTTAAGTTACACGATTATTTTGAGAGCTTTACAGTGTGAACATGAAGTATAAACACAATATGGCTTCATTTGTTTATTGACGTTACACACGATTGGCAACATGACTCTAAGAAGAAATTTGTATTGTTTCAGTGGATGTTTGTGTTCTGAGCATCAATAAGAACTACTGAAGGGAGAAGGAGTTCTTTTGTTATTACGTATTTAGAGATGGTTAGGAACTGATCCATTCTGGGGAAAAGAAAAAAAAAAGTGATGTAAGGCGGGAATGTTTTCACAAAACATGCAAACATAAAAATCATTTGTAACATATGCTAATTTTAAATTGTCATTATTTCGTAATAATAGCCATATATATGTGAACTGCAGTAGTTGCATGCAGTCAATATAAGCAATGATTTTGTGATATCTATGAATTATAAATTAGAGTTGTCTTTAAAACATTATTTCTCAATTTATGTGTCTAAAATTGAAAAAGAAGTAAGGGACAAAATTATGTAAGTGATCTCCTAAACAGTGTAGCTTGGAGCATTACATAGTTCTGCTGTTTTGTCCCTCCCTTATAGTATATTTATTTACTAGTAAAGTATGCCAATTGGCTCTACTTTGTTTGGTGAGTTGTTTTACTCAAAATATATGAAATGAGAAAAATGTGTCAAACAAGTCTGCTTTGGACGTGTTTACTTCTTCAGATACACGTAAAGGAAATAGACTTCAAGTTTTGTGCGGATATAAGAAGTTTTAAGGTTGCTTCTTGTCTGATTGTCTGGTAAGTATTGTTTGTCGTCTTTGCAGTGCTCTACAGCACAAACGAGTGGACCAATTATAATGAAATATTGTATATTTTGTCCATATCCCAAGAAAACTTGATTATAGTTGCTTTAAGATATACAAAATTACGATATTCACCGTTAAAAATTGGCAAAAAAAATTATTTAACATCGACTGCCAATAATAAAAGCTTAATTTGAATCAAACAAAACTTATGCTGAGTGGTCAAGCTATGAAAGTTGAGATTCTTCCCTAATCAACAAATATTTGTTTAAAAGGAATAGAACGTCCATAGTTTATTTTAATTTTTTTATTGACAACTACGAAACTGATATTTTTGGGGAGGACACTTTTTTTCTTTTTTTTTAGTTTTGGAATTATGTGAATGAGAACGTTTGTAAACATTAGAAAGTATCATTATATTCTCTTAAACAACTATAAATATATACTTTAAAGTATGATTCTAATCTCCTAAACGTTCGAACAGACTTAAGAGTATAATTCTATTCTGCAAAACGCTTTTGCAAACAAATCTCCAAAACGTTTGTGCATACTTTAAAGTATGATTCCATTCTCCCAAAAGTTCGTGCCCAGCTTAAAGTATATGATTCCATTCTCCAAAACGTTCGTGCATTTATTACGGAAACTGTCCGTAATCGGTAATTAAACAAATGGTAGTATTTATCAAAATGACAATTGACCATCATTATTAAATTACTTCAAAATAATTTCACTGTTGCAACTTACTTCCAAAGAACATGTTCAGGAACTCCTGATAAGGATTTATATATTCAATCTGTTTTTCAACAAACCCAGTAATTTTTTTCCAATGAAGCGAGGAAATTCTCGACGCAAGGGAAATATTGGATTCATGAATACCCCCACCCCCATATCCTTAGAAACTAATCTGTCTAAATTTATGTCCGCCATTCTCTACAGTTGTACCAACCCAAACGTTTAAATAACGAATCCAATATAAATCACTGCCCCAAGATTTTAATTTTGAATATACTCTTGGCGACATCAATTGCAGAATAAATGACAGACATTGTAGCAGTTCTTATAAAAAGAGAATTTCTGCTCGAAGATTATAATACTCTGCAATAAATAAGGACATCGGAAGAAGGTTTGTACAGAAGAATAAATAGTTTTTTCAGTACTATTTTTTTTTCTTGGATCCTAAATATTTTGCAAATTTATAGTTTTAAAGTACAACACAGATAAAACAGCAGAACTATATCACGCTCCACCGTTATAGTGTCATTACTTATCAACAATTTCAATATCAATTAGTGTGTTCACTCCTGTTTGTAAATAAGTTTAATTATAGTCCATTCACAATTTATTACAAATGATATAACCATTTTTTTATGAAAAAATCTCCACTAAACCTCCATTTATCTTAATGTTTCGATAATAACGTTGTAAGACACCAGGTGGTGTAAGGATCAAATAAAATGTGAAAATTTAAATCTATATTCGTGTCCCGATTTTCAAATAAAAATGTATAACCGTTCAGACGAAACGGAAAACAACACAAAAATTAATTTGCATGTCTAGAACAATGGAACTTTAGCGCGTTATTTATTATATTTTTATTTAAACGGCGTCCATAGTCTTAGGTTAATCCTATACATCTTTACCGTCAATTCTCTTTTGATCAACTCTTGTTCTTTTCTGACCCTGACCTTATTGGAATATTCGAAGACTTGGGAACTTTATTTAGTATCCTTTTTATTAGGTGAGGTGACAGAGTTTAAAAAAATTTAATATACATTTGTCCAATGACGTATTTTCAATCTACTGATATATTTGAGACCAGGGAATGTGGGAGTGAGAAAGTTTGTTCAAGGATCTTACTATAGAAACTACTGTTGCGTTTATACAAACAATTTGTACTGTTGTTAATGATTATGCTATTTGTGGGATTGTATTCTTTATTTAGTAATGAGCATTATTATGAATTAATAATTGGATAGAGGGTGTTCAACCCCCTCTCTAGAGATGCTTTACTGTTAATTTAATGTATCATACAATAATCATACGATCTTCTAACAGGGCTTAAATAATAGAATACGCTGTACACAAAGTATCTACTTGCACGTAAACCTATAAATGTATTACATACAATATTGTTTACTTGTGTTATTAGAGACAGCGTTTGTTTGGTTTGACTAAATAGAAAAAATTATTAAAGTAAATCAAAATCTTTAGAATCGTTTTTAAGAAAGTCATAATGTTATGAACGTAATGACATGTATTATTTTGGAAATTCAGCTTCAATGAGATTAGTTCCCTAACATTTGGAGGGGGCGGATGTATCTGGTGAGAGGGATTTAGTTCCCAATAATGTAAAACAGTAATTATATTCTTTGCAGAGAAGAAAGTGCAAAGTTCAGTCTCTATTACCCCCAGCCTTTCATCATAATCTATTGTCCTCAACTGTAACTACAAAGTATGTAATACTTGCAGAAAGATTCAATGACAAGAAATACTAATCATTAGAACCTTAGATCTTGTAGTTTATTGCACAAAGTTTCTCACTCGATAATACGCAAAACCAATTAAAAATCAAAGATTGTTATTATTCTTCAAAATGTTAATTCGGTACTTTTCAGTCAAAAGTGAAAATGTACCCTGGACACTTCCTTATATGAAACATAGTACAAATATAAGTACAGAGTACAAATAATAAACTGGCTTATAATGACTGCATAAACTGTATAAACATGTATAAACTGGTTTATAATGTATAAACACAGTTTATATCATATTTCATTAAAACTGAACATTTGGAGGTGAGAGCTTATGTTATCCCTGAACCGTTATATCTATATTTAACTTTTAATTATTCAAACGTGTCTGGATCTTCAATGTTGACATTTTCTTACAATTTTCATATTACCAAATAGAAACATAAGGGCCAAACGTCTGAATATAACAGGCGCTGTAATATCCTGAAGAAAAGATAAGTAATAAAATGACAAAAATGAACTTGATTGCAGGCTTTTAAAGCTCTATTTTAATTTAAGATATCAAGACGCGTTAGGAAACAAGAAGGTATAGGAAGTTTGTTGATTACTATTTCGATTCTGTACTGTAGTAAGGGAGAGTTTAATTTTCACTTTACTAAATATATATTTATATTAATTTATTGAATTTTAATATTATAAAAATTTATGTATTTAAAAACTAATTTTAAACACATTCAAAAATTTGTAAATAACAAGTTTACATTCATTTTAATAAAATGTCTAAATAGACTGGGTGAAGGACTAGTGGAAGGAGACTCTTCTGTGATGCGGTCAGTTTAATCTCCTAATGATCAAGTTGTGGTCAGTCCGACCCTAGCTGGTAGATCCCTTACCTTACCACACAACATGTTCTCCCTATTTGTCCAGCAGCGGAAATTAACCTAACTTTACCAACATTTAGAAACTTGAAACAATCTGTGCCTGTGAATTGGGCTTCCACTTTGCAATATACAGTATACATCTTTCTCTATTAGTTCACTTTGTTGATAGAATCCCCCATACCATATATCCAAATTTATTGAAAATATGAAATTTATTAGCGAGCACTTTAAGACTGCACTTAATTAAAATGAAGAATTATTAAAGAAGCATGGAGGAACTAACTAACTGTGCGAGAGCAAAACATGTTATGTGATAAAACATAACCAAACTATCGTACCCAATGTCCATTGATAATTACTTGTCTTCTTGCACATTCTGTATTTACCTCTATTTGCACTTTTCATGTATTTGTAGTATATTAGGTGTTATATATTGTAATGTTAACTTTATTAATTAATGTGTATTAGTATTATTGACAGTATGTTGGCAACTGTTAGGAATATATTTAATGTAATTTATAATTATTTCATTTTAGTATAATGTAATCATACAATGTAATAAACTTACAAGGCTCAGGATGGCCTAACTATTGTGAACGAATTGAAAAAAGTGTTGAAATGCTTGACTTGCATCGGAAGTAGAACACCACTGGCAATGAAAGATATATAAGCGGCCGGCACCTTGTAGGGGGGTCGTGGGGGTTAGAAGATACCGGCTGTGTCGCTAGCCGTGGTGGAAGAAGACAGCCCAGGGAGTTTGAATACGAACGGAAGGACCTGAAAGGGACTGGCAGATTTTTGAGACTCTACAAGGTGAGCAAGCATTACAATATAAAGGCACTTATAATCTCAGTCATTTCCATCGAACAAAAGTAATAATAGTTGGAATAATTCTGGGTTTTGTGTGATGAATATTTAATTTAGAATATTGTTTAAATAATTGTGGATATTGTATTCTGATAGAGATAATAACGTGTTTTGCTTTGGATATTGATCCAACTATTTTATTATTGTGTATTATTTTTGTATTGTATTGAATTGTATGAAAGATAGATATGAATTTGTGTTATTAATTAAATGCTGAACCACTGATTTGATTGAAAGTTAAAGAACCCAAGCAGTTTAGAGGAGCCGTTCCTAACGGTTGTTAATATAATTATCTCATTTTGTAAGCATTTAAAACTACGCTTTTGTTTTAAGGCTTGATATGTCACACTATTATATACGTTCTCTCACATTGTTTTACATAATATCCGATAGATATTCTTTAATTTGGCATCTTTAAACCAATAATTTACATTTAAATATTTTTGAAATGTTAGTTAGTGAAAATCTAAACTTTGTTTTAAATTTATTTGAAATTCATAGTTTCGTTTATAAGGACATGACATGTAATTGTGTACTATGTATTAATTATTTATTTTTAAAAATTAATAAGCTCTCATATTCTACCCGTTAGAGCTCAAAAACTGTCCCAAACAAGGTTTTTTTTTATACTAATAACAAAAATTTAAATATAACATGTCAATTGTCATTGGTGAAACGGTTTCATTTATAGCTCCACATCCTTTTCAATTTATCCAACAATAATAAATTACACTGTCAAAAGCCTTAGAGAAGTAAAATAAAGATAGATTGTAAGTTCTCGTTGATCCATCGAAAGAGAGGCAATCGTCTCAATTTTAATTGGTGGCCATCGCTCCAGTTATAAAAAAATAATTCATTAAAATTGGTTGTAGCCATTTCTTTAAAGCTGAATAACTTACAACAGTTTACAAAATTGCAATTTAAAACATATTACCGGTAAATAATAACACAAACAATCAAAGTGAACCTTTACTGCTGCTATTAGATGTTAGTTTTGAATTAAATTTGATTTCCTCTGAGACATTTTTTAAAATACGAGCGAAACGAAATATCAGAGACTACGTATACACTTTATTTTAACTTTTTGTTTAACATGCAGCGAAGTGATGTTTCTAACAATTAGTGAGTGAGAAAGTTTGTGCAATGTGTCCCTAACACTTGTCATATAGAACTTTAAAAAAGTTTTGAAAACAATTGTTCGTGTTAGGGGACAAAAAGAAAGTTATGAACAAGATAACAAATAAAGTTTTAACGATAAGAAAACTTATTTCGTTTCTTGTAGTGTGGCCGTCCGTCTGCCTAAATCACTACAAACAAAATTAGTGCAATATATTGTCCTTCATCAACCAATGGGATAATGTGTGTTCATGTTTATCAGACTGGCTGACTAAGCTTATACTTTATTTATTATTGCTTCGGACTTGACCTCCTTCCCGGGGTAGCAGGACATCAGAGGCTCGCCCGCAATTAGAGCGTAGCTGGCGAGTTTACAATCCTGCCATGTTGTCACGTTGTCCCAGACAGGGAGAAAGTTTCCAGTCTCGCCAAAACACTTGTCCTATAAAATTGACAACAGTGTGCTAACGGCTCCCCTCCCCCACGCGAGTCCCAAGTCCGAAGCAATAATAAATAAAGTATAATGAAATATTATATACCTAAGTAGGTGTTTAAAATATTACGGACTGATTGCGGCGGGTGATTGACTGGTAACTATTTTTTGTCTTACAAACTGGGTGACCTGTTGGCACTCTGGTTAATTGAATCATATTGGCGGGCAGTCTATTTCGTTTGAACAGTTCATTGATTGTCAGGCAATCAAGGTGATTGACGGCCAGCTGGTTGAGTTGACTGAATTAAAGTTAAAAAAAAAATGTTTACTTGATATTTTGTTGACTCACAGATTGATTGAGGATTTAATAAGTGACCTATTGTTAGACTGATTATTTCATTGATTGACTGGATAAATGCTTTATTGACTAATTGACGTACTCCCCATTAGAACTTTATCCTTCGACCTTAATATTGAGTACTTTATCAGATCAACAATCTTCAATATATGTAGACATTAAAGCTGCCAAACACTGCACAAACACACTCAAACACAATCAACTAATTAAGCTAAATTATTCGTTATTAAAACTTCACTTCGGTTGATGTCAGTAAAAATGAAAAAAAAAACAATGTACGTCGTCTTTGTAAGATTATTTAAGTAGGGGTTAAACGGTAATCAAAGTTTATTTTCGTTTTTTATCTATTATTCCGGAAATGTAATATAATTGTACTTTGGTTTGTTAATCTTAAAATTTTAACGAAATTGTTTGAGAAAGTTTTGAGAAATTACGTAACGGTCGATATTTAGTTATTTACCGATAATTGAGAAAACGGTATATTTTGTTTGTTTATGAAGTTTGCTACCTTAAGCATTGTTTATGTCCATAGAGGCCATAAACTAGTAAAATATAATGAGCTAATTTTGAGAAAGTATTAAATTTGAGTTTTTTTTCGCAACTACCTCTCAAATTTAAGTTGTCCAAATTTAATAAAAACATGCAATGATATCTCTATACAGAATTTTACTGTAACCGATCCATGCTTTTGGTATATAGAGCATTGCAAATAAGACACAAACAACTTGTTTGAAATCAGGAGAATTCAAAATCCCCGAAAGAATGACCTCAATATTTTGACACATCAGATATACTTTGCATATGTTACAATATAAAAATAGATAATTATGGATCAATACTGAAGAAGCTTTGACGACATATGTAACGACACAATGTAATTTTATAAATTTACCTACAGTTTAAATGATGCCACTACACTGCAAATTGAGATCATTGCTAAATGAGTATTTTACTTTACCATTGATTTTACTTACCCAGTATAAGAAGTTTGGTCATCCTACAAGATTTCGACATCTGAATTTTTAGAAATATTCACATTTTATGGCTCAGTCGCCATTGTCGTTACGTGAGCATGATACCGCCCACAAAATAAAGATAGGAACAGGAAATCAGGTCTAGTGTGCTCACATAGAACCCTATGTTGAGCACATCATCCTGGAGCCCATATCTATTGAGTTATTCAACTTCTAATACATACAACTAGATACACATTTACAGAACAATTCTGAATGTAATGATATCTAATTATGAATCCTGACTTCCTGTATTCGTATCTGGTAGCTCACACGAGCGTACCTTCAGAGACAAAAATAGACGAGAGACGGACATCATTACAAATATTTTGAAGTACAAATCAAATTCTTGCTTTATGTATCGAAATCGTGTAAGCAATCATTCACTGCAATCTTAGGTGGTCTTTATTTCGCGGAAACATAAATGTTTACCAGATTGACTGATAGATAGCGTTCACATAAACACAACATGATCACATGGCTATCGAAGTATTAACACAGATTTACAATCATAACAACAGATGTTATGTTCTTTTAGGTTGGGCTACAATAGTGTGTAAAGAGTGTTCAACAAATATGGTTACATTACCAAACAAAACTGCCGATTTGGAGCGCTAAAAATCCTCACTCGTTTCACAAACGACCACTACACGCACGTAAAATTGGTGTTTTGTGTGCAATCTCCTGACGTCGTGTTATAGGGCCTTTATTTTTTTGACAAATCTGTAGATGCTGTAGTTTATCGCAACTTAATTGAACAATTTATAGTCTAGTTAAAGTACATGAACGATATTGGTGATTCCAGCAAGATAACGTAACGTGTCATACTTCTAATGAAACGCTGGATATGTTACGGCAATATTTTGGCCATCGTGTGGTATCAAAAGTATTGTGGCCTCCAAGATCCACAGATATTACTCCTGCAAAATTTTCCTTTGGGAGTATTTTCAAAACAACACTTGAAGAATTGAAGGACATTGAAAATGTGATTTCAAACAATGCTGAGCAAACACAACGAAAAGCAAATATTATGAATCGTGTCCGAACCAGCATTGAAAACTGAGGCAGTCATTTTGAACTGACATTATAAAAGAATTAAGGTAATTTTAATATCGTATAATTATATAATGTTATATTATTTTGTAAAGTAATAAATTCACGTCATCAAAAATATGGTTGCTTTCTTTTTGAAACACCCGTTAGTACCGATTATTTTGGGTAATTATTGGTTATTTTACAATATAATTGTTTCTTTCCATACCCAATTACTACCAACGTACAGTACAAACGATGTTCATTCCAGCTCTTAAGGAAATATTACATTTGGCATCCTGTCAAATTACCTGATCTAAACAAAGTTTGGGTACAATATCATTGCAAGTATTACTGGACATAAAATACAACTTAAAGAGGTTATAGCATTTTAACTGCCGAGATATTTAATAACATATTTGAATATCATCACAGATTCGATCATTACTAGAACAAATCGAATATTGTTTGACAAGTCAATATTAATAATTGTCCTGGAGATGAGATTGTACTTTCAAATCCCTCCCAAGACACCTGGGGTTTATTGGAGGGAGGGCAAACTATAAATAATAAAAGGTGGTCGGTTTGATTGGAAGTTGATGTGATTGTTTAGAAAAAACTGTACAGAAAACACCTGCTTACAAATTTTCAGATGTATTAACTTAAAACAACTTACAGAATCCCTGCATTGGGCAATCGTTAATGTTATTCCTTAAATAAACAATCTGAAGCATTTTAAATTATATAAATTCGTTAAGAAAAATAATTTGACACGGAATAAATATTTTTAATAAATTATGAAGGCAAACGAAATTATACATTTCTAATTAGGCAAGAACAAGAAATGTGTGATTTGATAATCATGTTAAAAACTTACAGTATTTCGACGTCTAAAAATTGTATAAGATTAAACGTTTACTAAACTCAACACTCCTGTGGGAAATTCCCTTTGATCTTGTTGATAATTTGACTTCCCTTCAAGCCCCACGGATCACTAAGCCTGGTAACTTTATGTAAAGTTGTGAATACTAAAATAGCTTGTAATCTCTTAAGACTAATTAATGAAACGAAAAACCTGTTGGTAAAATTTAAAATGGCGTTCTTACAACATTTGCAAAAACATTCCTAATGATGACAGGTTATTGTGTAGCTTTGAAATATGAACACACGCTTAAACATTGCACAAACTTTCTCATATGAGGTATATTTTATCATAAGCTATAGGAGACTATTTGGTGAAAATCGTAATTTTTAGTTTACCTTGAAGACATTTTGAGTTACCGACACATGGTTAAGTCTCATAATCAGCTCTACAGATTTTATTCAAATTTCAGTGAAATTTAAAGATTATTGACTCAACACGTGTACAAAATCGTAATCAAAAATTATTACAAATCAGGAATAATTTAAAATTGAAACTTGGCCGTCATTATTAAAGATCGATTTTGTTGAAACACGAATTTAAGTGGAGGAGGTATTTAGGGTGTCAGAAAAGGTATTTTAGAACTATAATAATATTATATATATATATATATATATATATATGTATATATAAAGTTTGTGCAATATTTTTGAAGATTAAACTTTACCCAAATAATCAAGTGATTTTAAGCAGCCGAAAACCACTAGAATACTTTCCAAATGTGAAAGGATTTTGTTACATTATAAAGCAATACAGGCGATATACAAACCTTATGTAACATTATAAAGCAATACAGGCGATATACAAACCTTATGTAACATTATAAAGCAATACAGGCGATATACAAGCCGTATCATTTCTATTCAAAGTCTAATGAAAGTGTACCGTGTTTGTTCTCTGTTTAATTTCCCTCTTTCAATACCAGCGCTGAATATTTCTATCCACATGTTTTAGTCAACCCAGTTTATAAAGTCAATGTTACACATGCGTGTTTTTATTACATCCTCAATTTCAAATAAATGAACACTAGATGTTGCAAACAATTTGTGACGTATAAACTGTGCGCAATCATTCACAAGAAATTGATAGATTCACTCATCACATATCAACCTGGGTAAACTTTCAAACTAAACATTAGGCTATCTTATCAGCTGATATACATAATGTGTTACAATTATCACATATTTAAAAACAGATACAATACACTGTGCTATTAGTGTGGTTTGAAATTTGTTTTGTATTCATAACCGGTGGAGGAAATGTCTCTCTTGAGCATTTTCTAAACCTGAAGGAAGTATCTCTGATCTTGGATTAGGGTGTAGACCGTACTCGATTAGGGTGTTGGGGGGGGGGGGTGATCTTGACATAAGTTAGGAGGATTTGTATTAACATTTTTCATCACCTTTTCTACAACACAAACAATCTACAAACAAATTCTAGATTCAATAAAATCAAGATATAAAAGCCTTAAACTGATCATATTTTACACTTTTTGAAATTGCACATGACACAATACATAAATTATAATGACAAAGGGTTGTTAAAATATTGCATAAACTTTTTTACTCATCCATTTCTCCATTACGAATAGTAATTAGACCCAAATCAATATTCACTTAAAATGTCAGTTCTTTAATTGTCAATGAAAAAGTTATATTTGACAATGGAATGAGAAATTGTGTTTAATGATTAGCATAACTCCTTTCCCTTTCTACATAAACGCGTCGTCGTTTTTTATGTATTTAAACTTTCTGTAAACAATTTATCCCTGACAATTTAAAAACAATTCTTCTTGACACCAACAAAGTGTGTTACGGTTTTCTTGGAAGCACTAAGCTAATCTTCCACACCTTAAGCACTTTGTATGAAGTAACATAAGTAAGAACTCAGGAAACTCTCAAAACGAAATTCAACGTAAAATATTTTGTTTTCTTCAGAATAATAAAAACTTTATATACATCGTTCTAAAAACTACATAATTTTGAAACAATTTTGTAGGCTTGTTTTGTTTGTTAACATATTCTATTTTTATTTCGAAACAAGTTAAAATGTCATAAATTTAAATACACATTTAATTCTTTGATTTAAAAAAAAGTTTGTTTGACGTATTAAAATAAGTTTGTTTGACTTATTAAAATGTATATGAAGGACACGCGTAAAATTATTTTTTGCAGCCTACCTGTTTATATTGAACAATATTCCCCCAGAAGGCCAATCCATATGTTAGATGAGAACAGATACATTCTAAATAAACGGGTTATAAAACTTTCAATATTGTCAGTATTGACATCATTTGCACTCAAAAGTTGTGAAACATATGTTTACGAGTTAGGTTTCATTAAGCCGTACCAGAGGTTCGTTGGATATATCAATAAGAAGTTCGGTGGTTCAAAATAATAAATACTGATTTATTACTAAATAACATTTTAATAACAACTAATAAACTATTCTGACATTACTGTTATTCAACACTTTCTTTCAAGAAGTACTTAATATTATTAATATGTTCTCAACTAATTTGATATAGAATAACTTTTTCAAAATAGTTACCTATTCAAATTTAACATTAAACATGAACTGAGAACATTAAATCCTCAATTCATAACAATGAAGACACTTGGAAATTTTAATAGATTTTATCTTCAAAACACACGATTCTGCTCTCCATCTGATCCCTGGATAGACTGTGAAGGTCTACCTGCTGGTCGAGTCTGTCTCAAATATTTCTCTAGGTGACCAGTAGCGTCCCCTAGTCCTACCAGCGTTTCTCACCCAACTGACTTGCAGTTTATATAGAACTTCACTATCCATATCGTTTTAATAGGCTGCAGCCATGCAGTTTCAACAGCTTTTTGTTTCTTCCCCAATTATTACCATAAGAATTTTAAATAATTACTAAAAATAAAAATAAATAATTTTATAATAATTCCTAACACATAATTTACCAGCATCGAAAATATCTATTATTGTTATGGATAATTAAGGTTTGATTTTATTATGATTTTACAAAAAATAATTTGAGATTTATGAAGAACTATAAGCTACACAAATTGCCCTGTTATAGTAACTACAAATTATAAACTGTTCAGAATACACAGGTTAAAACTGCGCCATTTTAAGTTTCACCAACCATTTTTTCGCTCCAGTAATTAGGCTTAAGAGATTGCAAGTTGTTTTATTATTCACAACTTTGCTTAAAGTTAGGCAGGCTTATCCGAGGGACTTGAAGGGAATTTATATTATCAACATGATCAAAGGAAATTTCCAACAGGAGAGATGAGTTTACCCAGATTAAGTCTTGAGTGATTAAAAATTGAGTTGAGAGGAATAACAATATTCTTAATGATTTTCTAATATCTACGAATTATTGTAAATTGGATGTTTCCATGACATATTCTACTGCATAAGTGCTACCAAGGTTATTGCAATATGGCGAGTCTCATCGTAATGCTGAAGTATCCAATTTAAATTTAACTATGTTTGTGGACAAGTCGATTAACTCATCGTGTAAGTTGACTCTCTGGAGAACAGCTGATTTAAACCAACCTACATAGTTTGCCTTTTAAACACAGATTGGACAATCTAACATACCAGATATATACATAGATATAAACATCAATTTTAAAGGGAGAGTGATGAGTAAAGTTTCCATTAAAAGTAGAAATTTATGTAAATAGAGTTTGAAACTAAAATCATTTTAGTTCATTTGTAATTAACATTTGTATAGGTCAGAAAAAAAAAGTTTTTTTTTTTATTTCAATAAATAAAATGTTTATTGCCCATCCTAAAAACAAAGTAATCATTAAACTTTCCTTTCCTTCTTTCCTCACCATCTTCTTTGGACTTTCACTCTTTCTCAGGCCTTCAATATTTTCCTTAGATTTTATTTCTTTCTTTGACATTCACCATCTCTCTTTTGTGTCCTTCCTTCTTCGGCATTCCCATCCCTTTTTGCGGTTCTCTACCTTTTTTATTCCTCTCTTGCTTTCACCCTAAACTTTTACACAATCCTTCTTATAATGCTTACATGGATCAATACCAAAGCTGTCTTATCCATCGCCGTTAATTTTGATTTTTAATCAGTGCTTGTGATTCTGGTTTTCAGAAATTTATTTTTGTAATTTTAATAGGCCGCCGTATTCTTATAATTCTTCATAAGAATCTATTTACAAAACACCTGTAACTTTTGAAATATATTTTTGATAGTTTCTAAATTTTAATTACTAAAGCACAGACTTATATTTTGTATAAAATATCCGTATCTAGGTTGACGTCTGCAGCTCTCTCCATTGCCATATCGGTTACAGTTGTGCGAAAGAATTTCAAATTCTGCTCTACATATCCTCAAGAAACCGCTACTTTTATAACAGTTTTACGTTTAACATTTGAAGTACAGTCAGTATCACAAAACACTGCACAACCTTTGTTACAGATACCTCTTATAAATCACATGTTATCGCGTCCATTGTAAAACAGCGCTACCATCCTTCCTTGTCCAGATATGTATCTATCAGCTGTTATGTTGCTTCCTGTTCCTGTTTGTGTGACGTCATATCACGTGACCGCCCAAATCAATAACTGAATTATTTACAAACAATAATGAATACAACTAACGAAATCAAAGATAGTAAATTTCGTGTTTAAAGGTAAACGAAATCACATCTTAAAATAAATAAATAAATATTATTAATAATATGATCTGTATAACAAATACTTCTCAAATATCTCTTAAAAAATATCATAAACAATATATATAATAAATTATGTTTTTTTTAATTAAAAGCAGAGTTACACTTACTTCATTACTACATGAATTATCTATTTACTATATAACTTACTTAATTACTATATTACATACTTCATTTATATATTAGTTATATAGTGACTATATTACTTTTTATTTTTTACTTATAAATATTACCTACTTACATAACGTACTATACTATACAAGGTACATATTTACTTTTATATTACTTACTTAATTGTTATATTAATATTTTGTTTACTTAATACATTACTTATTTACTTCAATATTGATTACTTAATTGCTATATTACAAATTTATATTTAAATATTATATACCATGATCATTGCTGGTTTATTTAAGGTATTAATTATTTATATGAATATATACAATAGCATTTACTTGTTTTTTTTAAGGCAATAATTATTTAATTATTACGTACAAATGCTATTTGCTTGTTAATTTTTGTATTATTTAATTAATTAGTATATAGAAATTTATTTGCTTGTTTATTTAACAATGTTTGTACTCAATATAATTAATAGTATAGCTTTGGTAATCGGTAGAACAGAGACACTTTGTTAATTCATAGAAAAACTTGGCTACACAGTACTAGGGAAATAAACTACTCTGAACAGGTTTTAGGCTCATGGTTAATGGTCATTTGATAGGAATGATCAATAGTCTTGAATTCCATTAGATCTATACAATAATTAATGGAGTTTTGTACTCTATTTATATAGATGTTATTATATTTAGAAGGTTTGTACCTTATAAATATAATAACATATTATTGGTATTATTTATTTAAATATTATATTCAATGATATTTGCTTGTTTATTAAAGCTTTACTTATTTCATTATTATATATAATTATATTAATTATTATACACAATGATATTTTTTTGTTTATCTATTTTTTATTTATGTAATTATTATATACAATGCTATTTGAAGGTTTATTTAAGTTGTTATTTATTTAATATATACAATGATATTTGTTTTTTTTAATTACTTATTTACTTTTTATATACAAATAATTTATCTACATTATAAGATTACGATATATAACTCGCGATATGTATTTGTTCAAAACTAAAATTTACTTAGAAGGGTTTTGACTGAAGGGCAACTTAGTCAAGTGGCAAGGCTCGCACTACACAAACTTTCTACAAATTTCTTCTACTTCAGAAAACATCACAAATCATTTTCCACCTGACTGCAACCCAGCCTTTACTCTTCCTCTGTCAAGGGTCGATGTTTCAGAATGATTTTATTTACATCTCCAGATATTTTGTGATTTGTCTTTCATTTAAAATCCGTCTTGTTGGATTTAACGATACAAATAACAGTAGCTTTACCAATTGAGTATCGGGCAAAATTAGTAATATTTAGATATTTCGATTGATGGCTTGATATTTATATCTACGAGATAAAATGGCGGGATCACTAAACATTAGTTAGGTAATAAAACGAATTTTTAACGCCGTCTTTTAACAAATAATAATACCAGTTTATTTAAATAAGGGCATATACAGTTAACAAATCCTTGGCTTTAATTATTTTTCCAGATTTCAATTCTGCATGTAGTGGCAACAACTCCACGTCTCCAAGGTGACAAATAGCGAGCTATTGTATTCAACCCTTATAAAATAAAACTTGAACTGAGCCGATGTCACACATTCCTCTCCGACATTCACATCCCGTAATATTTACTGACCTCAGGCGAGTTTATTTTTTGAAATATTAAGACACTGTTATTATATATTTCATACATTGTTCACAAGTTAAGTAAAGGGAGGGTGTGTTATTACAAGGGTAGGTTTATGAGATTGCTTCAGGGTGTTTTACAAGGGTAACATTTCTGACATTAATCTCGAAAGTGAAAAACACGACACATATTTTATTTATATTTTAATCTTTATGGAAGCTGGTCTAAAATAATGTTTGGCTCAGAGGCTCTGGTGTTTTTAATTATGGTTTGTTTTATATATATATATATATATATATATATATATATATATATATATTTTAATTTCCTACGTGTAAATTGTATAGAGGATGTTATGTTTTGCGTCTAAAATGGATGTCGGGATTTTTCAAAATGTGTCAGTTTTGAATTTCCCGTGAGTCTAAAAACATATCATTGGATATCTTATTCTTTTATAATAAATTATGGAAGTGGAGTAGATTTTATTAAAAAACACAACATTACGATTAATAAAAAAAACACATACAAAATCTGAAATAAAGATTTAAAAAATTACTATTAATGAATAAATGCCAAAAAACCAATATGACTCTTAGATTTTAATTAATCATTTATAGAGTGTGATTAAGCATTCATACTTAGTTGTTGGAAAGAAGTTAACTCACTGGCTTTCTTTAACTTCTTAAATTCGGAAAATAATGTTAATATTCACGTTTCCAGATACAGAACTTGATCTTATTGTACTTTTAAAAATATATATTAATCTAATTAATATGTTAATACTCAAATATATTTTGATTAACTTTTTATGTCGCATAAATATTGTTAAACAAGATAACTTATCATAACGTAATACAATAAATAAAAAATTGCGTTGATTATTAATATATTATAAATTATTTGTGTGATAATTTAATTAAAAATATATAATTTATTCAATAACAAATATTGTCATCAAATCGAAAAAATAGAGTATCACCTATAATATAAAACACTACAATAACATCTTATGTAAGAACAGTAATCAGAGAGTTGTTGTTAACGTCAGAAGATAAATCATAACTGAAGTTATGTTAAATAATCAATTATAAATTACCTTTATAGAAAATGTAACATGTGAATTGATATTTGCCTAATCTGTTACAAATTACAGAGACCTCTCATATGAGCAGGAAATACCAGAGTGAGGTAACAGTGCTTTACGTGGCTCGTTTGGTACATGTACTCTGTAAATTAGTTTATAATCAATTGACGTTAGTCATACCGTAGCTAAGTACGCTCTAGTGTGACAAGCGTCAATAGAACGTTTAACTTCCATTCCAGTGACTTTTTGAACTGTTATCAGAAAAGGAAACAACACTTTGTTTGTCTTTTTTCAACGATTGTTTGTAAATTGTAATGATTAGGTAAGAAAAGAATATATAGGGTGAAACATATATGGTTAACTGACTGGTTGACTGTTTGCTAAATAAATGGTTAACTGGCTGACTGAAAGGTTGATTAGTATGTTAACAGAGTAGCTGCATTGTGGATGGTTGGACGGCATTGAGGCTGGTTGATTGATAGGTTGACTGAATGATTGATTGATATCATGTTTGACTGAATGACACGTTTACTTACTTATTTCCTGTTTAGTAGACAGATTTAATTATATGGCCCTTCGATTGAATCACTGACTGCAAAAAACATTCTAATTTTATGAGGTATAATAATAAAAAACCTAACCTTATTGCTCCCCCCCCCACCCTTAACAACATCTGTTAAGCAAATTTGCTTGAAACCAACACTTACGATGGTATTAGGACAAATAACATTAGCGGCGTACATTGACAAACAGCCAAAACATGTTTCTATTTGGCAACCTGGTACAGAATTGTTTAATTTTATCACGTGTCTTGGGCTGTACAAAAGTATTCTTTCAAATCTTACAATGAACACCACCTGCTATCAAAACTTTGTACTAATAAATCTTTATTTATTGAAAATAACTATATTTTTAAACTAGGTAATTATAAAGTATAGTACATCAGCTGAGCGTTGCTTACTTTTATGATTGTTGAAGCAAAAGTTATTAATGAATAAAGTTTGTCTGGATAATTTAGCGCAACAGAGTAGAAAAATCTATTGTATCTGGAGTTATCTCAGTTATTGCATCTTTAATGCAGTTATAACATTATTAATAACCGTAGATTATGGTTTTATAAAGATGAATGTATCTGTTATATTAGTAATTATAGCCTTTAATGTACGTAAATGCAGATAAATGAATTTAAAATAATATTTTATTTTAATTTGGAGCTTCGTTAGAAACCCTAACGTTTTGTTTATTGAAGCAAAAAAAAAAAAACATTAACAATGTTGGAAGTGAGTTACTTTCAATCTACATGGCTTTATAAATGAACATTTATTATGGGTTTCTTAGGAAATTCATATAATATTTGCTTTTTTTAATTAACTATCTACAAAAGTTAAACAGGTAATTGTTGTTTTACGAGCAACTAGTTTTAAACCATCATTCTTCAATGTTTACTCAAGGCAACTCCTATTAACTTATAGTGGGTAATACCACAGGTTGAACGGACAAATATTGGAAAAAATATATACAGATTTAAGTCGTTCTATAATTAGGTATGTAGAGATAATGTGCAAGGTATACTGCCCAAGTATTAAACAACATTGAGAAGAATCTTTATTTACTCCAACCTCTGAGTGTGTTGCATGAACCTGGAAATAATAACAGTGTAATTATCATTGATACATCTCTATAACTTATCAAGTATACCCAATTATAGGGTAAGTTTAGAATTTTCAAAACATTTGACTCTGTTTTACAACAGATTTTCGCGTTTCATGGGCACTGGTGATTTACGACACCCCGTCTTCAAAATCTGTATTTAATTAATACATTTGGTATAGAGGGCAATAGTGTGCTCTGATTGAACCTTATGTCACAATGGACGTCTTTTTCAAACAGATTTATGTTCATATCTTATGTGATATTGAAAATATAACATGATAAATTAGATAAAAGTTTTCATATTTCTGACATCAACACCTCTCTGTGATGAAAAACTGCAAAAGATATTGTAATGTAATTTTGAACTCTAATGAGTCACCCACTAAAAGAGCGTAGTGAGTGAAAACTTCTTCACATGTACACAACCACGTGGCCTGTTAGGTTTATAGTATGTATATAAATTCACAATGAAGAAGTTCACAAAACCTGTGTAACAAATGATTTAACACAAGGTGACCAATACAACAATAAAACTTAATAAATATTTCCTATAAGGCTTAAGAAACCAACTATTGTTAATTATATTTAGTGGATAATCTTATATTATATTGAAATGTTAGGGCTGGGTATGCAATATGATGGCTTCCATATACTAATGAAAATATAATTCATAATAATCAAACATTTACAAACCATCATAAAACAATAAAATGTGTTCATTGGGTAAGTTCTTAGTAACAGAGCTTATTAAAGTATCAGATGACAAGTCCTTACAGCTGTTCTGATTGCTGTCACACAGTTTAGATGTAATCTTCTAAAGCACAGATGAGACTCATCTCAAAACTTGATATCTGTGTAACTGTTTAACTCTTGAGCGTCAGATCTTAACACACTTCAAATATTTAAAGACATTTTCAATAATTAAAACTAAACTGATTTACTGTTGCTGTTTATCAGACACCGTAAATGAGATACTGTTTAATATAATAAAACATGTATATATTAATTGGTTATACACATTCTAACTGCACTGAGTCCATTGATTCAGTTTCACGTTTTTTTTAACAACTTACCTAATTCAAAGAAAAAAATTTCTGTTAGAATATGAAATTTATGTATTTATTCCCTGTTAAATTAAAATACTCTGCTATCTTATTAACACAAAAATAAAGAGGGTTGTTTAATAGAGTCTAAATTACCGGTAAAAATACGAAATTACAAAATAGACAACAACGATTTTGATCCGATTTTTTTTTCAAAGAGTAACCTGAAGGCCCCAAACCAAAGTTATTTGAGGATATATAAGTTTTTTGGTCCGAGAATTGTAACCAATATTTTAATTGCAAGTCTGATTTTCGTTTGTTTTTCAATTTCTGTAGTTTGGTTTCAACTCCGTTTACTTACAGTAAGCCATACTACAGGTTGGAGTTTAAAAAACTCCGCCCTGCCACAGCCATACCACAGGTTGGAGTATACCAAACTCCTCCCTGCCACAGCCATACCACAGGTGGGAATAAACCAAACTCTGCATAAATACCATTTGCTTATGCAGTCACTGATCATGGTACAGTCCCGTTAAATCTCTCAATCACTAATGCACTTGGGCATATGCCATCACTCTGGTTGACAGATTAATGGTAGTTTTAGTAACAACACCTAGTTGTCATGGCTTCTTTCTCGTAACAACTATGCATAATAATAATAATTATTTCAGACTTTGTTTCTTTCTCAAGAATTAACCAAAATAAATGTTATAATGTATTCCACAAACATTCACACTCAGACATCCCAGAAACCAAATAAAACAAACCGAAATTAATTTTTGTCCAAATGTCAGATCAAACGGAATAAATAGTTAATATGAGGTCGTTTTTGAAAAAAAAAATCATAAATTTAATAAGTAAAAATATAATCTTATTTCTCGTTTGCTTGTATGATAAAACAATCCTTAATCAGTAATTTGTTTGACTTATGATTTTATGAGTGTCATCAACGAAAGTCGTTTTACATACACTATATTGAATGCTATACACCTTGTACTTCTATAAATTTTTACACACAGCATACGGAAATTTAAGTAATGGGTAGCCAAATTCCATATCAAGATTTACCTAGAGGGCTACTAATTACTAAAACATTGTTTGATTGTCGTATACCAACTCAAAGGTAATTACCGATTTTAACCAAATTTTTGATATGGGTATATTTGGACAAAGCTCTGGATGATTTTTAAGAAATCTCAAAATTTATCAATAGCTGACATAAAGAGAAAACAGGTAATTATATTTTTAAAAAATTAATAGCGACACCTTTATTAAATAAAAGTCTATTAGAAATTAATATTCAGAATGCAATGTTCGCTCTGGGTTTCGTTGTAACCCAGTGAAATTGGAAAAGGTAAATTAAAATATATAAAAAAAAAATCTCCAAATTTATTGGAAAAATATAGTAATTTTTTTTTAAATAGATAACAATTTTGCAAAGCAAGCTTCTATTACAAACTCAATTATCAAAAGAAAAAGTAAAATAAGACGTTAAAGGTTGTGCACTAAGTTTAGTAATCAAATTGTTGAAGGGAGTAACTCTATAGATGGCAGCACTTTAGAGGTTAAAGTTGAAGTAAAACACTTTGCAGGATGTCGTCCAAGTAGCAACTGGGTTTATGAATTACGTTACCCCCGTCAATGTTGTCTGTTCGTCTACATGATGGCGGTCTTAAATAGGAATATGTACTCATATATACCTCTATGAAACTCAAACAAAATGTATTTAAATATTCAAAATGGCGATATTTTACACAGTTTTGTTTCATTCATATTTCACTTGTTACTCAATTTGTAACACACTAAATTAGATAACCATTTTAGATTTCATTCTCCATTTAATATAACCTCTCCACAACGACAAATTGTCAAGATAATGTCTGAATTGTATTTTTCAGAAACGGCCTTTAAAATATGTTATTCGAAGACCACGTCACAGATATTAGGGCAGACGTCAAGTTAGTAGTGATATACATAATTACTAGGTTCAGAAAACCCTGTGTACCAATTGTTATAAATAAACGTTTGTAGTACCTAGGATTGTGGGTTAGAATCCCACCTACGACACACAGAAAGTTGATTCAATACAACCTGTAGATCTCACTATAAATAATAGGTGTTTGGATTG
This sequence comes from Aphrophora alni, assembly GCA_963513935.1. NCBI lineage: Eukaryota > Metazoa > Arthropoda > Insecta > Hemiptera > Aphrophoridae > Aphrophora > Aphrophora alni. The sequence continues at coordinate 51,072,283 of OY740776.1, read as the reverse complement.
AGTAAAACTCGACAGCGTAAAACTGCACACAAATAATCCATTTTGTAAAATTTGATTTTGGTACTCTCGTTATCTCAAATAAAAAATAAAACTATAGAATTGATGTGTTGGGGGCTTGGCAATTTTATCCATAAAATAAAACTATTTCAGTAAATAAAAGCCGTCAAAAATTGAATATAAAATGTTTTTCCTATACGTAACCCACACTTGTAATATGAAAATAAAATTAACTTACTTAATATTAATTTGACAGCACAGGAAAGACATTTGTCTTTATTCAACATTTAAGAAAGTTGTGTGAAGGGGTGGGGGGTGGGGGTAGTTATTAATGATGGGAATCCCGGAGGATTGACAAGACACTGATATAATAATTGTAAGGAATGATTTGTATTTACAATTTGTCTCCGAGGGATATAGAAGTTGAATGTACTTCATTAATATCTTTGTATGAATAATTGTAGAGTAGTGAATTGATGGAATCACATGCTGAGGGGTGGGTTTCACTAGTTGAAATGACATTGAATTAATATAAACAACTCATAACTCTTTCTATTAATGATGTTATTTTTCGAAATATCTTAAATCACAAGTTATTGAAAAATATTTTAATAACTATTTCAAATGTTTATTACTTAAATTTTCTTGTAATAAATGCTTACATTAGAAACAGTTTTTATTATATACATTTTTCTGTAATTAAGTTACAATATATTTTTTAATTCATTACTAAAAAGATAATATATTTTGTATTAAAAATGTTGTGTATTTTGCTCAGTAAAAGTTGATAAAAATAAAAATAATTCGAAGTATTTTTGATACAAACACAATTACAAAAATACAGTACGTTATTTCCAATATAGCAATAATGATGTGTGAAGTTATATGAATATAATTAAATAGGTTAGAATTTGTATATAAATGTACATGGTTCTATATTGTTCATTTTACCTTTCGGTATCTCTTGTTTATCATCTCAGAAAAAATGTGCAATAACTTGAAATTTGATTTGGACAAGGTGTTTCACAGGAAGTGTGGAGGGGGACAAGGTGCTTCACAGGAAGTGTGGAGGGGGACAAGGTGCTTCACAGGACGTGTGGAGCGGACAAGGTGCTTCACACAACGTGTTGAGCTCAAAATGTAATGAAATGTCGTATCGCTTTACCCCGAGATATTTATTACAACACTTGCTATCCTTAGCTTTGTAACTTTATATATGTACAGAGTATTTTACAATTATTGTCACACAATTTGAAACCTGAATCTGTATATCAAATAAATTCAAAAAGACAAATTCCCACAATCTTATCTGTCTAAATATTGTATCATTAAATCTTATATTTTTACTTTTAAGCATTTCAAAATGGAAAACTATCCTATTCAATTCGAAAAGCGAGTTGAAATAAAGAGTTTGAAGTATATTAGTTGTAAGCATATGGATACCAGAAGGTATGATGTTGGAGTGTGTGTCTTAAAGATGGATAGGTATAGGTTAGGGGAGTTACGGCATTTTAATACTTGGTGTTAATAATAACACCAGTTTTGACAAAAATGAAAGAATGAAAGTTGCAAATTGAAGCTATACAGTACTATGCCCAATAGCGTAACATGGAGATATTGCAAGGACTTCAGCAATGCACAGCATGTCTATAACGCCATGGAGGTACAAGGAGTTCTTGCAAGGACGGTAGCGCCATGGAGGTCCTGTAATAGCCGTAGCACCATGAGGATCTTGCAAGGACTGTAGCGCTACGAAGGTACAGCAAAGACTGTAGCACCATGGAGGTCCTGTAAGGACTGTAACGCTATGGAGGTAAGGTAAACTGTTCCTGCTCCGATGACTGATGACAGACATTCTGAAAACTACTTTTTTGGAATAACGAAATCTCAAAACTGATATATTCCCAAACTCTTGAAATCGTTTCTTTCCACATGACTTTCTCCATAAGTGCCACAGTATTAATATTAGTGTATAGGACAGTGTTCCACCATCAGAGAAATGTATTTTCATAAATTTATCTGAATATATTTATTTTATATTACATAAATAAGTTGATTGACGCCATCATGGTACTTACTAATCCCGATCATATAACGTAAACATAATGACCAAAAGTTGGTTACGTGAAAATTTTGGGTAAATTAAACACTAGAAAAATTACCCAATAATTGAAGTTTGTTTAAAGTAGTTATTACACAAATTTTCTAAACCTATTAATTGAGTGTATCACTACTAGCATAACCAATAATTAGCGCATACAAAAATAACCAGACAAATCTAACTAAAGCTAACGAAATATTTAATGCACTAGTGATGTCCTGTTATTTTCGTTAAGTCCAATATGACGGGATTAAAGTGAAAGTAAATTTACAAATACAGTATATTGAACTTCTTGTACATCGATTTATCTACTTATAAAACGTTGTAGGTTTTCTGGTTTGTACCAAATCATTGTTGTTAACTATTTGGTAAGGTTACAGAAAGAACGATAATGTATCCTGCAGAATAAGGAACAAGAATTTATTACAAGAAGCCATTAAGGAAACATTACACCTTCCTGCCTGTTTTCTGTACTTCTACGTTACTGTAAAATAAACTTCTACCATAGCACAACTTAATGACATCCTAAAAGCAAGAATAATGTTGACAATTCTGAACTGGTGGCTCTATCTAGAGAGTTTATTTTTACTTATCAGGACGATTTTGTAATCAGCTAGTGTTTCTATCTTTGCTTCTTGGATTATTTAATCCAACCTGGCGTGAAACAATAATCATAGAAAATACCACAACAACTGTACTCAGGAGACTTCTCACTATGAGGAATAAAACATATTAAATGCTTTATGGGTGGCGGTTGTGAATTGGGATATTCCTTGCATTGCGGTTGTGAATTACCATTTACCTGACAGCAGTGGTAGTTAGTATTATAATAATGCTGTACCCTGTACCCAAGCCCTGGAGTGTGTCTGTGTTATGACTCAATGCATTAGTTGGGGCTTGGTGTCTGGTATTGCAATGTGTTTAATAACGGTGGACATTTATTTAGTTAACTTACATAATCAGTTGTGTCTTTTGAAAACACAACATATCAAGTTTGACACATGTAGTTGTCGAAATGTATTAAACGATCTTGATCAAGTTTGATCAAAAATTGTTCACTCGTTTAAACTGCACAGAACCAAGCGGACGATAAGAAACAAAGTACAGACATAAAAATCTTTGTTTGCTCAGAGTATCAAGAAGAGGATATTTTCATATAACTTCCTCTCTACTAAATAACTAATAACCTGCATTATTTATATATAGGCTATGAGTGAGATTATTCTTAACAATAACCAACATTCCAAAGTTACTTCAAACAATTTTACTGTTAAAAATAACTTCCACCTTCTGACATTAACATCAATTCATTGCTTAATGTTTTATAAAAGATATTAATGAAGTACTTTATCTTACCAACAAAAAGTAAAATATTATAAATATAAATCATCCTTTACAACCCTTGTATCAGTGTCTACTACCCTCCGGGCCTCATATCATCAATAACTCAAAAACTCTTCTCGCTAAACTTTTCCCTCAGTGTTTGTTCGATGACTTTTCAATGTGACGTGAAATTTCATTTGTAAAAGTTAGTTATTTCTGCTTTTATAAACACGGTAAATATTTTACATGAAGGATTTTACATTTGACTGGGATTTTATTAGTAGAAATTTGGTTTTATTTTTCTACTTGGATAACTTCAAGAGTCTTTCTCCCTCTTTCCTCTAAACAAATATTCTCCTTTTTTTTCCCTCTCTAAAATCTCCTGTCTCTCTCAATTATTCCTACTTCCATCTCATCCATGGCTTTTCTACAAAATTTATATATACAATATTTCTAATTATTTTCCCAAATTACTAAAATAGATTTACTCTCTCTTCTCTCTAATGTTCCAACTCTTATATACCATCTCTTGTCTCAAACCTCATACCTCTCTTCTAATTCCAATATTCCATTTTCTCTCACTCACCAGTTTTATTTTTAAATCCCTTCGCCAATCTCTTGCCGTTATCTTCAATTCTCTCTCTCTCTCTCTCTCTCTCTCTCTCTCTCTCTCTCTCTCTCTCTCTCTCTCTCTCTCTCTCTCTCTCTCTCTCTCTCTCTCTCTCTCTCTCTCTCTCTCTCTCTCTCTCTCTCTCTCTCTCTCTCTCTCTCTCTCTCTCTCTCTCTCTCCCCCTATCCTCTAATATCTTTCGCCTGTGCTATGATTCAATGGATAAAACTTCATAGTATTCATTACACATAGAACTTGTTAATTCCACTTGGTTTATAGTACTAATATTTCATTCTTCCCTCCGTCTTTCTCCAATGTTTCTTCTCTTCTCCAGCCTTTTCTACAATCACTTCTTTCATACAATCACCCTCTATCTCTCTCTTACAGATAAAAATATATATTATATTATAATTCATACATTATTACAACAGATGAAAAAAATCCATTCTATTAAAATCACACTTCAATTAATTGTTTAATGGTGACAAGACTTGACTGAATAAAGGCAAGTAGAGAATTTGGAAAGGTAAGGGTGTGTCTTAGTCATTGTCAGCTCTGCTCTGCTCTGCTACATCAAGTTATAATTCAGTCAAGCATTTTATTACAGGCTTCTATCATATATTTCCTTCTCCAATAAATTTGTACATGCAATAAGCTGTTTTATTCCCCCCACCAACAAACCAACCGATGTTTTAAAGTAGAAGTAGAACAGAAAGTAAAAAGAAGTTTAGTACCAAACGGAAGTTCATGATCTTACATTTTGTATACATAAAAACAACATATTCTGCACATGTTTCCACATAATGACACAGTTGTATTACCCATAAAATACGGACATTGTTAAGTTACGATAATATACGTCAGATAGCATTACAAACATAAACTGCTGATGCCATTAAATTGTAACATTGTTTTATAAGGTTTTTGTTTAACATGTCCTAGTAGTTATCTTTTCTAAGAGTTTGTGTGCTACTCAAAAAGACAAGGTGTCTTGCATTAAAATCGGCCACCACAATCTATATGTTAATAACTAAAAGCAGTGTTATTT